>JADRCH010000188.1:2442689-2525521 GCA_019843965.1 Rhynchomys soricoides | reverse complement strand
CCCCCACAGCCATCCCCACAGCCATCCCCACAGCCATCCTCCACAGCTGACATGGCACTACAGTTGGTTTTTATACAGAGTCTTCCATTGTTACTCATTTTATGTTTCTTTTGGCTTTACAAAGCATATCAACAAGTTGGGTTTTCCTCCCCCTAGGTCAGGGGTGCCCACTGCTGCAGTTTCACATCTATGGAAACTGAGCTGTTGATTGCTGCTGCCTAGCTATTCACACACATTAACCACTGTGAATGATGTCAAGAGATTTCAATTGTTTCTCTTCTCCTTTCACAGCAACAATCCTGTGTCTCATCTAATACACTACAAAGTTGCCTTTTGGTATTTTTGCCCAGTTATATGAGAAGCCCCAGCCATCCAGGAGACTGTACTTATGGTGCAGTGGAATGCTTGCTGTATTTCCTCATGAAGATGCATCTCTGGTGATGGGTAGGAGATACCAGTGGTTATGGTCATGTGCACTGAGCTTACACTGGGTGATTGGTGGGAATTCCCACTTCTCCAAGCTCAGTAAAATATGGTCAGTGAAGTGCTTTTTAAAAATCGACAGTGTTTGCTGTTGTAGTGACTAAGTGAATTATTACATGTAATTCACTCAGAACCGCCTCTGACATCCCCGTGTTTGCTAAATATTAGCTATTAAAGCCAAGGAATAAATAAGCAGAACACAGTGACAAAGACAGGAGACAAAACACAATCAGGAGAGTCACCAGTTACAACTGTGGGCCTTGAAGGGCCCCTCAGTACTCCGTGTGTGTACACACACCCACACACCACTTTCATTCCTTCATTTCTGAACCTGAGAATTATATCAGTGGGCACAAGAACGCCCTATGTTTGTGGTTCACTCAATGCATACAGTGTTCTCTACAAAATATACTCTAGTCTCACAAGACTTATCTCGCAACAGCACTGACTTTTACAAAGGTCATATCCATGTTCTGTGAGTTCATTAAGAATGACGGGGACATGATGTGACCAGTGAATCCTGTGGGTATTGGTCCACTCGCTGTCTTATCTTCTGCAAAACAAATTATTTTATGTACATATTTTCAGAACAGTGCCAGAGGCACATGGATGACACTCAAAAAGATGTTAGAGAAGGAGAAAAATCCTAATCCAGAATATACTTGTGTCTACTAATGGCCAGGGAGCAGGAGGGAGCACCATTGCTCCTATGTAGAAGGGTCCTATGTAATCAGCCCCCACCAGAGGCTAGGAGATCACCATGAAAAGTGAAACTGCAGCAGAGACAAGTGTTGCTAGCCATCACTCCTACAACTTGATAAGGGGAAGGTTTCATTCTTTATTGCTCGATTTCTATGTTCCATTTCTAAATTACGGTTAGATTTTTTTCACTTATTTGAACATATGACATATTCTGAATAATGGAATCTGATCACCAACTTAGCTTTGGTTGTAGGAACTTTAAGTAGTGCTGTGTTTTTTTAATTGCTTAATCACGTATGCACATGCACACATACATATGCACATATATATGCTCATATGCACATGCACCAAAAAATCTGCTGTGTTAAAAGAACAGGAATTGATTATCTCGCATATCTGAACAGTAGAAAATTGACCCAGGTGTCTGACGGGGCTGGATTTCTTTGCTGAGGCTCCGTTTATTTGTTTATTTGTTTGCTTGTTTTTGTTTTGCTTTGTCAAGGTGCTGACAGAATTTTTGTCTTTGAAAGTGGTGGTACAGAGAACTTAGCTTCTATGACGGGTGTCAGCTGATGGCTTAAAGTTCCCTCCTGTGTTTTCAAAGCTAGCAAGTGCAGGCTGCATTGCTCTCACACTGTGAATATTCCTGTCTACTCCCACCTTGTACCAGGTAAGAGTCTCCTCTTTTCAAGACCTGTATGTTCACACCAGGCTTGCCAGGATAATCTTCTTGTCTCAAGATCTGTCCACTTCATCATGTGGATAAAGTAGCTTTTGACAAGTAACATAACATTCACAGATCTAGGATTAGGATTGGGATTAAGTACTGGGGTAAGGATAGCCAGAAGAAGGCTGTGGGTTTGTGGGTACACTTGAGGCAAGGAGAGTGGTAGGGGGTTTCCTGGTTTCTCAGTGGCTTTCAGGAAGGTATGTTTCCACTGGGGAACAGAGTCCTTCATAACGTCCGGTGACCTAGACAAGTTGCCACCAACCCGTGGGAAGGAAGAATTGCATGCAGTAAGGCATGTTGGCCATGGATTATTGAACTGGAAATAGAATTCTAGACACACTTGTTGGCATGAATGACACTATGTTCACCTGGTGGTGACTTGCAACACAGTATGTCTGGGGTCCTGTTTCCAGTTCATCATCCAGTGGCCAACTCACTGCCCTGGGTACAGCTCTGGACACTTGCTGTTGGAGACGATTAATTCACAACCCCAGTTCTCTGCAGTAGGAAACATTCACTCATAGAGACCCCAGAGTCTGCTCCTTCCGTCTACCTGACCATTTGGCTCAACCATTAACACAAATCTTTAGCTCAGTCCATCATGCTTTGTGGTACAGAGGGAAAAGAGGGATGCCAGTAAACGGAGTTACAACATCTCTGAGAAAGCTGTAAGGGTGTATGCTTGTCCCACCAAGTTGACAGGGAAAAAGCAGCCACTGGGTTGAGAACTCCATACTTAGTAGCAAGACTCTGCTGATTGGTTCTAGTAAGGAGACAGGAGAGGGCAACACTTGCCATCAGCATCACACTCAGCTCTCCTAACCCAGTGCTGTCTTCCAGGACTCATCTCTTCTTACCCAGTGCTGTCTTCTAGGACTCATCTCTCCATGGCAGTGGCTAAACCAAAGAAGAGAACAGCCCCAGTATGGGTATCTCAACCCCTGCATTTTCCCAGGTGTTTGATGGTGGCACTCATTTCCATGATATTCCTAGGCTGTGGCTTCTCTCTTGTTATGATGATGAAATCATAAAGTCATCTTGTCTTTTCTCACTATGCTTTCTCCATTTCTGTTGAAGGATTTCATGGGAGTATTTCTTCTATTAATTAAAACACTGGCCTAAGAGCATTAAGTAATAGGAATGAAAATTCTGTTTATCCATTCCTGGCATCAGTGTCCACATGAGCTCTCTACCACTCCAGTGGTCTGGGTATCTTAGATTGGCATCACTTTAGACCTGATGTCCAGTATGCACTGATCTTTGCCTTGCCAGAAGGTAGGTACCAGAGGCCCCTTATCTTCTTTTTAGAAGGAAAACTTCTTTTATGATTTCATACATACATGTAATGTGCTTAATCATATTTCTCCCATCCCCATCCAGTCAAACCCCTCATCCTTCTCAACAAGTCTCCATCTTATGTCTTACTCTCACATCTTTGCTTGGTGGCCCACTGCATTTAATTAGGATGCTTGCACAGCATGGATGGAGGTTCTTCACTCAGGCAAGAACAACTTATTGGTGACTCTGCAAATAAGGAATATGACTGCCCTTCTCCCAGTGTCTATCAACCAAGGGAAGAATGGGCTATGGGCCCCTGCTTCATTTTCATTCAAAATGGAATGTGGATGGACCCAGTCTCGTTCAAATAGCCACTGCTGCTGTTTCTGAGTTCATGGGCACACCAGCCATGACACATAGAAGGCAAATTTTCACTTCTTTTGTTCTCTAGTTCTTGCACTCACTCTCCCCTCTTCCATGATGTTCTTTGAGCCTTGAGGGGAGAGATGTAGATATGCTGTTTAGGGCTTAGCACTCAGCAGTCCCTCGTTTTCAGTTTGAGCAGCTCTGAATCTCTGCATTAACTGTTGCTCAGTACAAACAAGCTCTTCTGGCTACATACTAACCTATTCCATAAGTCCCCAAGGAAAGGCCATAAGCATCTCTGTTCAGGAAGCCCTCAAGGCACACAGTGGTATAGGAGGTGGGAGCATCTTTGAAAAACTCTTGGATGAATGCCCAGTGTGGCCCAGAGCTGTAGCCATAGGTACTGCAGTTAGATTTTGCCACTTAAAAAAGTATGAGTGAGCTCCTTTTAAGTGAGAAGTGTCTGAGACTTGGGATTCATTTTGTTGGCACAACATAAACTAGCCTATCCTGACTAATTTAGTGAATAACCCATCTTTACAGCCAAGGGACCCCCACGACCCATCAACTACAAACAATGATGTCACAGGTTGGAGGATTCTAGGATGGGGAAAAATCAGGAGATAAAGTAGCCGATGCAGAGCAAGTTTGGCTACATTTATGGAAAGACATTTGACAGCGACAGAAAGATGGTCAGACCCATGACATCACCATTGGTAGTTGATGGCTCCCCAGGCCCTTTGGCTGTAAGAATGTGTTTATTCACTGAATTAGTCAGGAACATCCATTTTATATTGTGCTAATAAAATGATTCCTGAGTCTCAGAGACTTCTCACTTGAAACTTTACTTCTCATTGCACAGTCTGTCCTGGATTGAGTGACTCTCTCGGGGGTATCGACAATATTGTGACTTGGAGACTGAAGCTTCATTCCAGAAATGACATATTATCGATTCCCATATCCCACTGAGCAGAGCTAGTCATCTGGTACCATTTAATTATAGGGAGCTCAAGAAAAGGTTGGGTCAAGTGGGCACCTGTAAACGTAACTTTTCCTGCAGTGCCTGGGAAGGTCTCACTTGACACAACCTTTTCTTGAGCTCCCTATAATTAAATGGTACCAGATGACTAGCTCTGCTCAGTGGGATATGGGAATCGATAATATGTCATTTCTGGAATGAAGCTTCAGTCTCCAAGTCACAATATTGTCGATACCCCCGAGAGAGTCACTCAATCCAGGACAGACTGTGCAATGAGAAGTAAAGTTTCAAGTGAGAAGTCTCTGAGACTCAGGAATCATTTTATTAGCACAATATAAAATGGATGTTCCTGACTAATTCAGTGAATAAACACATTCTTACAGCCAAAGGGCCTGGGGAGCCATCAACTACCAATGGTGATGTCATGGGTCTGACCATCTTTCTGTCGCTGTCAAATGTCTTTCCATAAATGTAGCCAAACTTGCTCTGCATCGGCTACTTTATCTCCTGATTTTTCCCCATCCTAGAATCCTCCAACCTGTGACATCATTGTTTGTAGTTGATGGGTCGTGGGGGTCCCTTGGCTGTAAAGATGGGTTATTCACTAAATTAGTCAGGATAGGCTAGTTTATGTTGTGCCAACAAAATGAATCCCAAGTCTCAGACACTTCTCACTTAAAAGGAGCTCACTCATACTTTTTTAAGTGGCAAAATCTAACTGCAGTACCTATGGCTACAGCTCTGGGCCACACTGGGCATTCATCCAAGAGTTTTTCAAAGATGCTCCCACCTCCTATACCACTGTGTGCCTTGAGGGCTTCCTGAACAGAGATGCTTATGGCCTTTCCTTGGGGACTTATGGAATAGGTTAGTATGTAGCCAGAAGAGCTTGTTTGTACTGAGCAACAGTTAATGCAGAGATTCAGAGCTGCTCAAACTGAAAACGAGGGACTGCTGAGTGCTAAGCCCTAAACAGCATATCTACATCTCTCCCCTCAAGGCTCAAAGAACATCATGGAAGAGGGGAGAGTGAGTGCAAGAACTAGAGAACAAAAGAAGTGAAAATCTGCCTTCTATGTGTCATGGCTGGTGTGCCCATGAACTCAGAAACAGCAGCAGTGGCTATTTGAACGAGACTGGGTCCATCCACATTCCATTTTGAATGAAAATGAAGCAGGGGCCCATAGCCCATTCTTCCCTTGGTTGATAGACACTGGGAGAAGGGCAGTCATATTCCTTATTTGCAGAGTCACCAATAAGTTGTTCTTGCCTGAGTGAAGAACCTCCATCCATGCTGTGCAAGCATCCTAATTAAATGCAGTGGGCCACCAAGCAAAGATGTGAGAGTAAGACATAAGATGGGGACTTGTTGAGAAGGATGAGGGGTTTGACTGGATGGAGATGGGAGAAATATAGTCAAAATACATGCATACATATATACCATCTCCAATTGAAATTTCTGTATCTGCACTGTACTGAAATGTTTTTGATATTATCTTTTTGTTTAGTGAGGACCAGAATTGAACACAGACACTTTACATAGCTGTTGAAGCTTCTGTCAATGTTAAGTATGCCCAATCTGGGACCTTGGGCAAGCCTCCCTAAACTGATAAGTTCATCCCAGACTAAAGCTATATTTTGGCTGACTGGTAAGGACCTCTAAGTTACTTCTCATGTATATTCCAGGGGCTTCTGCCTAAAGATATTTAAAGTTTTGCATGCATTTTATGACTAAGTCCCCTCCTTTTTTTTAGTTGATTTCTTGTCTATTTCATGGAGTGTAATGGGATCTAATTAAATTATGGGTTTACAGAAAAGAAGGAACTGGGATAGAGGGTAGGTGGACAGGGAAATTGAGGTGTTATGTGCTTCCCCCTTTAGACACGGATGCTGGAAGGTTGTTTCCAAGAGTGTGAGTGGGTCAATGAAGTGTGCCTGGAACTCCTGCCCTACAGCGAATCCACGCTTTCATGTTCTTTTCTTTCCTGAATGGAAGCCCACTGAAAAGACATTGTACATCGATTATTTTGACAGATATCATGATTTGGCAATCTGCACAAGAAAAGAACCTGGTAAATTTTGTTCTCAGCTATTTCGGTCCTAAAGATGAGTGATTATTTCATAGAGTTCATTAAAAAAAAAATCTGAGCATTAAATGCTCAGTTTATTAGTTTTCTTCCAAAAGTTCTCCATTCTAAGCTTAGCTGCCTGACCATTGTACACCTTGATGCATCAGCAGCAAGACTCCAAGTTTTGTTTCAATGGACACTTTATCCCACTGGACAAAGATAACAGTCTGATCAACTACTTCATTACTGCTTTCCACAAAATAGAATTCTAAATTAGACTAATAATAGGGTGCTCATTGACTTCTGCCTTGTCAAATCTAACTAATGTCAGGTTTTCCATAAACCACCAGAATTCTGCTCATTTCTTATGCTTATTGTATGCCATGAATGGCAATGAATGGCAATGAATGGCAAATATCTCCCTCTCCTCTTGTCTCCTCTCCTCTCTTCCCTTCTTCCCTACCCTCCTCTGTTCTCCTCTGCTCTCCTCTTTTCTCATCTCCTCTCTCTTCCTCTCCTCATTTCCCTCCCTTCTTCTCTCCCTCCCTCATCTCTCTCTGAAGTTAAATGACCTCATGAGAATGAAACCATTATTTTTCATACTTGAAAATAAGAATTGATGCACACAGAAACTAGCTCACACTTCTTTATGTGGCAAAGCTGGAGATCCAAGCCCTGGCAATATGGTTCCTGAGTCCATGTTTTCAAATACTGTATTATACAGCCTCTCACTTTGAAATCGAATCTCAGTCAATTGGTATGTTTTTGTTTGTTGCTCTTTTTGATACAATGAGTGTTCTATCAGAATGCCATTGGAGTGGCAGAAGCAGGCAGAAGCAGCCTTGGAAAACAGAAAAGAACTGGGGTCTCTATACTGGGCCAAGGAGAAGGAAGCACAATGAACTTTGCACAGGGGAAACTGTGCCTAGGGTGTCTGTCTCAGCACTTTATGATGAGATTCCCACCACTCCACCCTCATACTGTCAGTCAAATGTTAATTTGCAAGTTGGGAGGCCTCTGAATTGCTGGCCCATTCTCTTGCCTGTACTGGGCCTGCCTTGGAAGACAGATGCAGGATTTAGCTTTTTTGTTTCACTGCTTGTAGGGAAGTGAATTCCAGCTTCCTGTGAGACTAAATATAATGAAGCGGTGTCCTAAAATAGCTCCCAACAACCTATAAAAACTGAAAAGAACTATGACCCTATAATCTCATTTGAGTTCATTAGGAAGGAAGTAAAAACTGAATATAATCCTGTCTTTTTGCCCTCTAGAATTCCCCCCAACACCATCTTGCCCCACCCCTGACAAGGGACTACATGTAAATTCTAGGCTATCCATCTGCCAAAGCTACATCCCATAATACTTGTACTCTCTGGACACACCCTATACTATTCTAAGCATATACTTATTTCTCACACCATTTTGTGGCCTTAGCTACCCACAGTCACAGCAGTCTCAGCCCATGGCTAAAACCGCTGAACTCAGCCCATAGCTTTTAGATAAAATCTGATGTGTCCTAGTCAGGGACTGGCACTTAAGAGATTCTGAGCTGTTGAAAAGGTCAAAATAGGCCAAGTGGCTATAATCCATGAACTCCCTTCCCATCACCCTATGAGTTACTATAAAAGAGAACATTAAGACAGAGTCAAGTGAACCTGGAGAACATAAAAACAAGAAAGCAATCCAGGAGGCTCTGTGCATGCTTTCCCACGATTGCTTTAAACAGCTCTCACCCAACCCCTGTGGATGCACACAGTCCTGGGCCAGCTGTCCTCAGAAGATTACAGAAACATCACTCATGAAAAACTGAGACAGACAGGTATAGACTCATACTTTGAACTTTTGCTTATAATTTCTAGTGATGACATTTAGACTTGAATATAAAGCAGAATAAGTCATGGGTCAAAAGAAAGAAAAGTAGCTTCTCCCTGCATCCTTTCCAGAGCAGACCCCTCCAAACTCCAGCTCTCTCTGTGCTCCCACTTTCCAGCCCTTCCTTCCTCCTGTCTCCTGAAAAGCTGTGTTTTCTTCAGAACATTGCCTCTCCGTTATCCACAGACTGTGAAGGAGCCTGAATGCACATCTAGTTGACTGGTTTTATTGACCTACTGTAGGTATGAAGACTGGGTTAGTGATACCTGGACTAATTTAGTATATTGAATGGAGGGACTTCCCATTGATACTTATTACAGTAATTGGGCACATGAGGAAAACCGCCAGTAAGAAGTGAAGATCCCAAGTCAACTAGCCGAGCTGACCATGGATGAAATGGAGATAACACAGTGAATGGATCAGACCTATAAATACAAATACAATCAGACCCTGGGGAAATGGTCTGGTGGTTACAAGCATCTGCTATTTTCTCAGAAGATCCAAGTCCCATTCCCAGTTCCTGGCACCCAAGTTAGGTGGTTTAGAACTGCCTGTTACTGCAGCCCGGAAGATCTTATTCCCTTTTCTGGTCTCTATGGATATTTCATTAACATATGACATACATTCACATAGGTACAGATCCACTCCAATGTGTGCTGCCCATGTGAGCACCTACAAGTGTCTATATTTCCAAGGAAAATGACTCTGCTAAGGGCTGAGCCACAAGTGTTGGAATCTTGACTGACTTGGCCTCCTACAGATATCTGCCATGACCTCATGAGTGCAATGGTCATGTCATGTCTAGAACACAGCATTTCATAACACTCCTACCTATCTTCTGGTCTTTCTACCCTTCCTTTGGTATGGCTATTGAGCCTTGTTGGTATAATGGGATTGATACAGATATCCTATTTAGGGCTGAGCACTCACAGTTACTTGCTCTTGGCACCTTAACCAGTTTTGAATCTCTGCATAAACCTCTGCTCACTGTAGATCAAAAGCTTCTCTGAGAAGGTAAAAGAGTAGCACACAGCTGTGGATGTAAATGTAGATATTTAAAAGGCAGTTTAACAACATGGCCATTTAGCAGAACAGCAGCAGGTTCTCTCCTAGAGCCTGTGGCCTCCTCAGCCATGAGTTTTTGATTACGTTCGCAGTACCAGACACAAATTATAACTTGTAGAGCAGACTTCAAAACCAATCAGAAAATGGTTGGGTACTTTGTAACAGCCATGACACTATTGCACCAGTGGTTACATCTTGCCTGGCAGGTTAATTCTAACACTCAGCATGCAGTGCTGGACAAGACCATTGATGACTTTTTTTATCCTCCAGAAGTCTACATAGCATGTTCTTGCTATGAAAGCTAGATAGCAGGAACTTGGTTCTTTTCTCTTCTTTTTTTATTATTTGTGTCTGTTTTTAAGACAGGGTCTCATTACATTACCTGGACAGTTTTAAGCTGATGAACTTCTTGCCTCCCATGTCAGTCTCCTAAATACTGCAGTTACAGGCATGCACAGCCACAACTGACTTTTTTATCTTTTCATTTCTCTGATATGACTTATTTTTGCTCTTCTGTTTTCTAATCTGTGTTACATCTGTGGTCAGTTCTGTTTCTTCCCTAAATAAGAGCAGAGAATATTTTAAAAATCCGTGCATCCTAAGGAGGCTGACTTATATTCCTGCCATAAACAGCTATAAAAACTAGACAAAAATATTGTAAATTAGAATGTGGGGTGGGGGAGATGGTTAAATGGGTAAAGCACTTGCTGGGCATGTGTGATAACTGAGTTTAAATTCCCAGAACCTACATAAAGTCGGGTGTGGTAGTATGTGTCTGTAATGCCAGTACCCCTAGGCCAAAGGGAGAGGCAGGAACAAAGAGACCCCAGAAGCTTGTGTAGCTTGATAGTTGGTGGTATAGAGCTGAGGTGACACTTGAGAACAGGTAGAATTTCTCTGCCTGTCAGTCTCTTGGTGCACATACTGGTTGGTTGGATGATAAGTTGAGTGGAAGCCATTGGCGTCACAGTGTTAGCTGTATTTCTTAATATAGTGTTTGATAAACCCTCAAGCCTGGTTTTTCAGATATGGGTTTAATATATTCATTTGTCAATATATTGACAATCTAATAACTTTGATGGTGGTTCCTTTTGTTTTTTTTATCATGGACAAATAATTATTCATCTGTGACACATGGGTGGAGCTGGGCAGGTTCTGGACAAGTGGTGTTGTCTATGTGCATAGTGAGATGCAGAGTCCTCCTATATGTGCATTTGAACTCAAAATGGAGCCAAATGCTGTTTATTAAATAAACTCATACAAGGGACAGCCTGAATGCCACTGTTGCATGCAATATAGACTAATTTAGAGCAGGGCGCAGAATTATTTCAACTCTTTAAGTATTTATATTATAAATACTGGGAATAATTTTTTTTATCCAAATTAATAGTCATTCCAACAAAAAGACATCTATAGTAACTTTAAATCCATGGGTTTTAAGAAGTGTTTTGAATTGTCTGCTAGCCTCATCACTTTTGTTATTTCTGAATTATCCTGGTAACTAGATTGTTCTCCTGATTGTAGATTGTATTATCGGGATTCTGGATGTTAGATTTTGATTGGACACTAGATGCTGTGATTGTCACGCTGCTGAATACCTGTGTTTTATTATTGTCCTTGGAGAGTAGCAGCTAAACAACTTGTTGATCTGCTTGACCCCTCTGAAGGTCCTTAAAAGATTTGCATGTGTATGTCTACCATAGACTTTAATGCACTAAATAGCAAGACCTGGCTCGACACTGGTTGTTCATAAACATTGCCCCATTCTAAACAGGAACAGCGTGAGTGTCTCCCAGCCCTCTGTGATTTCTAGAAGCTTTTAAAGCTTACATTAACCTACTTGTCATTTTCCAGTCTCATTGAATTTCATGTGATATGTGTGCAATTAGTATTCAGCTAAGAAATAAAGAATACCCCTTGGTAGATTTTTGAATCTCTTCTTCTGCTTTAGCTTTCTCTTCTCCCACATTATGACCTAGAAATCTGCTATGTTAGCCTCCTGGAAACCCAGTTTGTGCCGTCCCAACTCTACAAAGACATCTTTATCTGTCCGAGTTTCTTTTCTTAGCTCATATGTCTGGAAGTTTCCTCCTGGTAGAAGCCTGAGCTAAGCAGAGTATAAGGCATGGTCATGGCATAAAAGTGTATGTCTGACCTTGATGTTCCAGAATGAGGGCATAAGGGAACAGATGCTAAGTCTGAAAAAAATCATAAGGGGAAACTTTTCTAAATCTAATAAGAAACATCACCTTACAAATTAAAAAAAAAAATCAGTAAAAGGATATGCATCACAGGAATGGTAAGTTGAGATGAAAGTGTTTCCATAGCATAGAACTGCAACTAGTATAAAATATAAATGTAAACTAAAAATTTAAAGTATGAATTCAGTTTAGCTACATGACGGATATTTCAATAAAACATAAAAATAGTAAGAATAAAACTTTAAAAAAACATCCCCATCTCAGAACATAACACAGCACTGAAAACCACGGACAAGGAAAATATTTTAAGACATTTGGGAAAGAACACATACCATCTTGAAGGTTGCTAATATGGCTGCTGATATTTCAACATATACCATAGAAGATGGTAGAATGACCTACAAGTAGTGCTAAGACAAATAAGTATGACATTACTCAGATAACTATGGACATTTAATAAAATAGCCTACATTCTGAGACCCATGTAAATCTCATTGAGCATCCAGATATTCATCCTCTGGCTGTTGGAGTAGGCCACCAGGATTCAATGATGGGTAGAGACCTGGCAGAGCTGGGGATGTTTTAGAACTGAGCAATCCAGTTTAAATTCCACTTAACTCAAAGAAGAATCATATGGAAATTGAAAAATTAGCAAGTTTCTGGCCATTAGGCCTTCACATGTGAATTCTAACAACAGCTAGAGAAGAAATTGACCAAACTTACACAGCATTTTCCAGAAACAAAGAATGAACAGTTCCCAACCTATTTAATGTATAATATTTACCTAAAATCCCAGAAGGATTATTGTGAGGATGATCAAGAATAGATGAATAGCTCTAAAAAACAGAGACAAACACCCAAAGAAATAGCAAATGCAACCCTAGACTAGATAAAGTGAAAATATATCCTGAGTAAGTAAACTGTATTTCAGGAATGCAAGGTTGGTTTAACGGTGTAAATTATAAGTGTAATTAACCTTATTTCATGAAAAGTATTCATGTGATTCTGTCAATGCCAGAGGAATGAGTTAATAGAATTCAGTATTTGCCCATTGCCCATTCAGGTTTGCCTTTTGTAGAAAGCCCTACAATTATCACCACACTGAAATAATACTATTAATTTAATCCTTTTCCCTGAGATAAGGAAAAAGAGAAGTGTATTCAAGTCCCAACTGTCCTGACAGTGAAGTTAGAGTCCTATTTCATTGGCCATGAATTTCTGAATAGTCCTTTGGGTCAAAGAATAAGGCAGTAAATTATTAAACACCCAAAGAAGATTGGCATTTATTAAAATTAAGGATTATCCTTATTAAAAGAGAGCCATCTCACCAGCACCATGTTGTTTAGCTTAGGAATGTTAACATTAAAGAGTAATCTTCATTGTAAATGGGATTCAATACTTTTTTTTTGTCTTGAGAGTGGATCTTTTGATCCCTTCAAGGGCAATTGATACATCTTCCCTTATTCCTGAAGGGCATCTGCTGGGGACCAACACCCAAACAGTTCCTTCTTTGTCAGCCTGACTGCTTTGAGCACCTCTTGATAGCTCTACAAACACTCCAGGAGGTTCAGGAGATCACCACATCACTCTTATTCTTCAGAAGGCCTTGCTTCAGTTATGACTACTCCAGACAACATGTCTCTTTCTGGGAAAACATCTTTCTAAGACAGGCTTCATGAATTCTAGCTGACTCTGTTCAACTGCAACTGTTTTTTCAGGCCAAGGGGAGAATGTTTTCTTTGGTGAATCAGCAGAAGACTTGTAATTGGTGCAATGCAACATTATGATTTGTCCTTGTGATTGATGGAACTACAACCTGTTAAGCTATTGATACAAATTACAATTCCTCGTTTGTATGTCACAACCATGCCATGTCCTTTTCTGGCTACATAGTCTTCTTAGCTCACTTAAAAACTACTACATCTATTTATTTTATTTGAGTGATAATGTCTGAAGGCCCCTGGAATTGGACCTGGGTTGTCAGGCCCTATGGCAAGTGTTTCCACCTACTGAGCCATCTTGCCATCTTTTCATCTTGCTCTCTGAGTCACTCGCCTGTGCTATCCCTTTGTACTATTACACTGGGTCCACTGATAGGCTTCTCCTAAATGGGCTTTTCTTGCCTGCTTATGATCTTTATTGTGGGTGGAGTAGGCTGAGCTGGCAACACAGGAGGAAATAGCAGTTAGCACATCAGCAGCAGTCACAGCAGCAAGAAGGCAGCAGAGAGTCCAGAGAATGATCAGGAGTAAAATCCTAGGGACAAGAGGTACCTGAAACCATAGAGGTCAGCAGGAGAGGGAAGAGATGGTGGCAATCCAAGACTGTGGCAATCTGTAAAGAGTATATGATGAGGCTCTGTAGGCCCAGACCCCTGGAAGAGTTCCAGGAAGCTGTTAAGATGTTGAGGTCAAGAGTCTTGACATGAATGGTCCAGGCATCTCCTTTTAAGAAATAAAGGTGCTAGGAGGGCTTGAGAGCCATAGCATTGGCCATGGAGTGCTGCTTCTTCTCAGCACATGGATCCCCAGTCACTGAGAACAGAGCCACTGACAGTGAAGACCCTGACCAGTGAACCTCAGACCTGAGTCCCAAGACCTCTAATACTGGTACCATAAGCCAAATCCAGATCCAGAACTGTCAGCCTCTGGGTTTTAGTCTCATCAAGTTCAGTGCCTTGGCATGCCAGAGCACTGAACGGCCTACCAGCACCCAAGGCAATATTCTTGACCTAGTCATGACTTTTATCTGAAGGGAATCCCAGGCAGCTGATTGTCAGTGTTTATAGGAAAGCTCTGGGTGACTCAAGATGGAAGTAGCTTGCAACATACCAGAGGAAAGCTAGCAGAGAGAACAGGGCCAGTTAGACAGACAGCAGGACTGTGCCAAGCCTTGGAGAGGGTCATGGATAGAGTCAGCTGTGAGAGCCTCAAAGAATAGAAACTGGCAGACTGTTGATACTGTGTCTTTCCTGAGTAGAAAAGATGTGGGTGACCGTACTCAGAAAGATGATGCTCATCCACAGGGTATAGAATCAGGGCCAGCCACAGCCAAAGGTTCCATGATAATAATGATGTCATGGCAAACCCAGAGTATATCTCTGAGAGATGGCCTCCAAAGGAAGAGACTCCAGCTAACTGAACCAATAGCAGAAGTAAGTTTGCTAGCACTTAAGATTATGGTTTCTGTTACTAAACCAAATGGAAAATTGAAGTACTGGTTAATATGAGTCGGAAAAGAAAGAGCCACTATTTATTTGGCATCATCTTGACCATGGCTATGGAATCCGTACCACAATTACAAATCATAAATAATGATAGATTGAGTCAGGAAAAGAGCATACAGTAGTCAATAGATTGAAATAGAATGATGTTCACAGCAAATACTTTTTATGATAGGATGTGTTTCCATACTTGCTTTGGTCTTGCAATCTTCCTTCCTCTACTTTCTAAGTGCTAGGATTACAGAGATCAGCTACCTTGGTCAGATGGACATCACGTTTTAGAGATGTTGCAAAGTGATATCTAGATATCAATGACCATGAAGCACGTATGCATGTAAATAGACATAGATGTATTTACAAGGTGTATTTATACACACAGACATATGCATGTATACACAGAGTTAATTGATTACATGGAATCCATGCTAGTATTATGCTACATAATACATTTCCGCATTTCTAAAAGCATGCATATAGGGAAATATTCTTATTTTTCTTTCATTTTTGAGACAGCATCTCACTAAACTACTCAGGCTGGCCTTGAACTCACTCTATTCTGGAGCTCAATCTAGCCTTGAAGTTTTGATCCTTCTGCCTCAGCCTCTAAGTATCTGGGATTGCAATCCTGGCTTTGTGACTTTGCCTTTTATCATATATTTCTTTCCGATCACATGACATGGTCACAGAGCCTTTGATTCCTTCGTGCCGAGTGAGAGTTTGAGCCAGTTCGGAGGGGAGAAAAAAGGGAAGGGAAAGAGACTGAAGCTGTCCTAGAGAGATGGAGGAGCTTCAGGGATAATTCTGGGAGTGACTCTGACCCACCCCCTCCATTCCTCAAGAAACAGCCACTCCTTCCAACCATAATTAACCTGTTTGCTTAGCAGTTAAGAAACGTGTGTGGCAGAGCAGGCAGTGAATAAATAAAAACTGCTTTTGGAAGACAGTGGCACTGGGATGTGTTACTGTGTTGTATTAGGCATCTACACACAGACTTCCTCATCTAACCGGATCTCGGTGAGAGACCATCCCAGGACCACTCTGGCCACTTGACTGAGTCCTCTTCCTGCCACACTCTTTGCTCCATGCCTGAGGCTGTTCGAACTCAGCTCAGACTGTGCTCCAGCAGAAAGAGCTGCTTTGGCTGAGGTTGACTCCATGCAGGAGCAGAAACCGTGGAACTCAGAGGACGGAGGTGTGCCGGCGGTGTGCCCAGCGCAATTAGAGGCGGATTAAGACCGACACAGTGTGCGGCCCAGGCGTGATGTGTTTTTGCTGTCTTGTCTGGGATTAGTAGCAATATATCTGCTGGCATGATGGACACATTTGCTTTCGTTTATCCTGATCCCTGTCAAGCTCACAGGCCTGGATTAAAGCAAAACCACGCTGAGTGAGCATTGCTAATTTAGCTACTTCCCTCTCCGCTCTCTTTTTCTTTGCCATATTCAAATTTTAATATGAATGTGCAAGAGGCCATTTGCTCCAGCACGATGACTTGGGACAGAGCCTTTTATTCTCTGTCCTGAGTGAGAATTTGGGTCAGTGTATCAGGCATATATTTGGAGAGCACTGGAGGGGGTTGGGAGAGAGGATGGGTGTGTAGCAGAGAAAATGTGAACCTCAGGGACAATTCTGGACCGAGTGACTCTGGTCCACAAGAAAGCGTCACTACCCCTAATAGCCCACACACCTGTCCAGTTTCCATCCACTCCCAGAGGTTCATGCTTTTCCTATCTTCGATCCCCTGGCCCAGAGGACAAGCTCGAGACCTCTTCAGGCCTGGCAGTGCTAGGACAGCCACTTCTACTACAGAATGACTGCCATTTGCTCATGCAGATTTGGCCTCTCTGTTACGCACTTTGAACCGGTTTATTGCTTGGATCTGGTTAACTTGGTTCTGGTTACCTGTCAGGGTTCTGCCCCGCTGAGCCCAGCCATTCCCTCTGCAGCCCCTGAATCCCATCACAGAGAGCCTGCTTTCTCTTAGTTACAACCCAGAGCCTGTTTATCAAAATCATGCCTTCAGGCAGGAGGGATTGGGCTCCACAAGATCTGGGGAGCTCTGCTCTCCTCCTCCCTGTTCATTCTTCCCTGTTGGGTTTTCTACTCAATTTGCTCTTTGAGCTGTCATGTATTTAATAATTTGCATCGGTTCGTTCTGTTTCTTACATGTCGCTCCATTTCCCTTTTCTTCAAGCATTTCAGGCCTGCAATGTCTGCGTTAACCCAGAACGTAACAAAAGCGTATTTTGATTTTTTTTTTTAAACACTGTAGTTCTATAGACAACTAATAAGTAAGTCTAGAGAGGATGGTTAGGGTGGCAGGGGAGAGGGGTTAAGGAATGAACCTTTTTTTTTTTTTTTTTAAGCAGAATGGAGCCACTCTGAAAAGTTCTCCTGATGTGTGGTGGGGGGAAAGGGTGGTTCGGGTGAAGGTCAGAGGTGGAGGAGACTGAGGGTGGAGCTCAGAGCACAATAGGTGACAAGTGAACACCGCAGGGCAGGAGTAAGATGGACCTTCTTCTCAGGTTGGCTTCTTTGGATCCCCAAAATAACTGTGAATGGGTCACCTTTCTTTCACTGTTTCTATGGCTTCGATTTTTACCAGCCTGCCTTCTCCTCGAGTCTATCCGGGACTCAGGATCCGAGAGTCAGTGCCATCTCTCTCCCTACACTCCATCTCCAGCCAAATAAAAGGAACTTGAAAAGGGCAAACTCGAATTCACCTTCAGAATCTGGTTAATGTGATTCCGGGCTTCCTCTCCCCTTTCCTCCCCCTAACCCCCTCCCACCCCACCCTAGCCTTCCACCTACTTGCTGATGTCTCAAATTCTTTTAACAAGGGAAAAAGTCTTTCATGCCACAATTAGGGATAAAAGGCATAAAATGCAAACGCCTGGCTGAGCTCCAGTTGGAGAATAATCAATCAATCCTTGGAATATAAATTACTGATATCAGATTCTTTCCTGGCGTGATGGAGGGAGGAGGTGAAGAGAGCAGGCTGATACTGACACCTGAAATGGGAGTTTCCTAGGAGATGGGAACAAAGGAGGGTACAGTCTCTCTCAGGTACAGAGCACCTTGAGGTTTTGTGTGTGTGTGTGTGTGTGTGTGTGTGTGTGTGTGTGTGTGTCCCCGTCCTTTTTTTTCTCTCTATGCTGCAGCACACACTCATCTGTGTTCACCCCTTTGTATCTAAGGGGAAGCTGAGGCTCAGAAATGTCAAGTAAGTGTTCCCAGGACCTGTTCTGCTAAGTCACATTTTTATTTGTACTGGCTCTTGACTGTCTGACTACAAGCCCGGTGAGTGTTAAACTACAGAAGAGCCACGAAGAAAAATTGAAGACAGGAGGAGCAGCCTGAGAACTGTCACAAGCTCTTCCTGGGCTGAAGCTTGTTTACCTTGCAGTGGGGGAAGGATGCCAGCGACTACAGTGTAGAGTAATTTCAGTGCAGAACCTGGCAAAGCAGGCAGCCTGCCTCTCAGGTCTAAAAGGACTTAAAAAAGAGAGGGGAAGAAAGGAAGCTGAGTGTTGACTTTAGGGGGGGAGGGAGTTTCATTTTCTGTGAATTTGCTATTTGAACAACTCTCATATTTTTGTTAATTTTCCTCTGCTCACAAAGTCCCACTGACCTTTTCTTCTCAATCTACTTGGATTGTCCAGGGCTTAAACTGTTTCTAATGGGCTGTGGACGTTTATGCTTTATGTTTCTTTAGAAACATTTGTTTTTCTGAAGCCCAGCATTCATACAGAAAGATGTGCAAAATACTACACTATATAGAGCTTCATAAATTAGCATAAAACAAATACCCATGAGATGTTACCCAGACTGGAAATCAAATATCCCTGGTACCTACAAGTCCCTTCTAGTAACTTCTCTCTCTCTCTCTCTCTCTCTCTCTCTCTCTCTCTCTCTCTCTCACACACACACACACACACACACACATGTATACTGTTCTAGTTTCATTTCTGTTGCTGTGATAAAACGCTCTGACTAAAGGGGATTATTTTGCTTACAGTTCCAGGTCATAGTCCGTTATTGAAGGAAAGTCAGGGCAGCAACTCGAAGCAGCTGGTCACACTACATCCAAAACCAAGAGCTGAGGGGAAAATAAATAAATGTGCCTCTGATGTCTGTTTCTTTGTTTCCAGCTAGGCTTCTTCACTCTTACCCAGTTCAAAAACTCCCTATTTTGGGAATGGTGCTGCCCACAGTGGGCTAATCCTGGGTCAGTTAGCTGAACTAAGACAGCCTTCCACAGACATACCCACAGCCAGTCTAGTACAGATATCCCTTAGTGAGTCTCTCTTGTCAAGTGAGTCTAGTCTATGTTGTGTGAAGTTGACAACTGACGCTATCACAACTAATAAGGCTGATCATTGTCATAGACACTGGCCATTGAAAATCTGCCTTTTCTCAAGTACCTTTCTCACTAATTTTTATTAAATTGAGCCATCCATCTTTTACAGGTGATTTTATGAGCTCTTTCAAACAGCTCCCTGCCATCCCTGCAGGATCCGGTTACCTCTCGGATGCTCTTCTTTCCTTCTTAGTTATATCTTGGGTGAGTGGGCCTCCTTAATCTTTGGGTAGCCTAATTTATCAGCCTTTGTTTCTTTCAGGTCAGTGATCGTGTGTCCTTTTAAAGAATTCACTTTTTGCCCCGTGGCCATAGAACCAGCAAGCACTTCATATTGCCAAACAAAAGCTTTATGGAACCACTTGTCATCGTCAGACACGAGACACACTTGAAATGGGTTTTAACACAAGTTGCCGTACCACAAATTCAGACAGATAAAGCTTGTAACCCCTCCCCCCCCCATGTGTGACACTGGCATGTTCCAGTCCCACTTACAGAGAAGGCTTTCTGGCCCCTCTGCTCTTCAGTGCTGTTGTTGGATCTGAGGGCTGAGCTGCGCTCACGGGTACTGTCTTGTAGTTTAATGGCCTGTTCTTCCATCTTCTGCTGTTCTTTAACAATATTTTATTTTCTTGACCCATTCCCCATCTATAATAAATCTTTACAATAATGTTTTCAATTTCACAAAGAAAAAGCAAGGAAAATGCCCAGACAGATGGAGTGACTATGTAGCTGAGATTAAACATAGATTATTCACAGGAGTGTCAACAAACATAAAATACCGAGGAATAATTTACATTTGCTGACACTGTTGAATGTGACCATAACCTAAAAATAATTTATATTTGAACTCTGCCAACATTATACAAACATGTACTTGACTGTTGTATATTACCCTTCTATCCAGCAACCTTGCTAAATAATTTTTAAAATTCCGATCATCTTAAATATTCTCCTGGAATTTCTGTCAACAAAATAATAGCATATTCAAACACTGAAGGTTTTAGCAAACTCTTTCTTATGTTTTCTCTTCCTTTATTTTTCGTGTTGCTTCGGCTCTGCTGCATTTGAACAGAAGCCCATTCTTTGTTTATTTTCTTTTTCAAAGGATTAAAGGGGAATCTTTTAGTATTTTTCATTAAATACCAATATGACTGTATTTTAAAAATATTTGTTATATTGTTTATGTGAATATATGTGCATTTTATGCAATGTTTGTGGTAACCAGAAGAGGGCATCAGATCTCCTCAAGCCAGAGTTACAGGCCACCCAACATGGGTGCTAGGAATCAAACTCAGGTCCTCTGTATGGGCAGTGCATGCTCTTACTGCTGAGCCTTCTCTCCAGCCCTGTTTTTGCTTTTAAAAAATACTTTTTCCCATAAAATAATTTCCTACCATTAATTAATTAATTAATATTTTGATTTCTCTATTAGCTAGGTCTGTTTAAATTTTCTCTTTCTTGTGTCTGTTTATCCTGTTTAGTTATGCAGACTTAGAAAAAAGTTCATTACATCTTCATTACATCAATTTTATGAAGTTGGTTGTAACAACTGTGATCATTTCAGTTCTGTAGAGCCTGTAGTGATAACATCTTTTTATCTTTTTGTACTGTATACTTGTTTCTACATATCATCACAGGTCCTTTTACTTTTTCAGGTCCTGGGGTTTAATGACTGCAGGAAACACATATCCCTTTCTTGTCTATGTCTGTACTACTGTTCCTAATAATTATTTGCTACTTCTTACCATGTAGATACCATCTCTCGGTAGGAAAGACAGAAGGGTCTTCTACATGTGTCATCTCTGACTGTATCAGCAATTTTTCTTGTTTCTATGACAAAATGACAGACAACAGCAGCTTTGGGGAGGGAAGGGTTAATTTTAGCCCACAGTCCATCATGAAGGAAAGACATGGGGCGGGGGGGCAAAAACATGTGGTGGCTGCTCTCATTGTGTGGACTGTCAGCAAACAGACTGATCAAAGCTTGTGCTCACACTTTCTTATATTCATTCACCTGGGAACTCTAGCCCATGCAATAGTAATGCCAATATTTAAGGTGGGTTCCTCCCCTTCAAACCTTTCTGCAAATACCTTTATGGGCACACCAGGTATTTGTGTCCTAGGTGCTTCTCAATCCTCTGAAGTTGAAAACCAAAATTACTATCATAATACTAAATCTCTTATTTCTGTGGCACCATTTTAGTTTGTTTTTAGACTAATACTTATGAGTAGTAACTTTTCATTGAGGTATAATATACATATAACATACCATAGAACTAAATATATCTTCAGAAGGGCCAATTGTATTGCAAGCATAAAATAAAAATATTATTTTTTAATATTTCCTCATATTAAAAAATGAGGAAATGATAGGTCTCCACCAGCCCTCTTATTCTCCCTTCTTGCTACACCTCCCATGAGGGCAGTCACCATCTAGCCTTCCAATGGGATGGATTGCCTTTGTCTTCAAATATGTCTGTCTTCTTCACTCAAGACTATGCCTTTGAAAATTCTTCCAATTGTTGAATATAGTTCTGCAATTCTCCTTTTTATTGCTATATAGTATGACATTGTATTAATGTTATCATCTGTGTATTCTACCCCTGAAGAACATTGGGTAATTCCAGATTGTGTGATTACAAATTGCTTACTATGAACACTGCTATGGGCCTATGGGTGCATTGATCCTGACCACACACTTAGGAGTGGCACTTCTATCATAGTATTAGCATTCATATGAAATGCAGTGTTTTCATAGTATAAGTTCCTTGTACTAAGTTTTTAACTAAATGAATATTTGAATTTAAGCTACTTACCAGCAATATAGGGAATTGTTAAACAATTTTACAGTTTAAGGTTTCTTTACAGGTATATTGTATACATTGAACATATCCCCAAGCTCCATACACAATTTTGTGAATATAAAAAATATAGAAACCACAAATTCAGTATAGACAAAAACTTGTAACCATATTTAATTAGAATCACTATCTCCAGTTGTATTAATTTTTGACAAACAATATAGCTCCATTCTTTCTTATGACTAGAAAAGCTCCACTGTGATATGGCATAGTTTTCTTATACAGTTCTCTGTTGTTGGACATGTAGGATGGCTCTGCAACTGAGCTAGTATTCAAAAATGCTCAGTAAACACTGATACTCAAGTGTGGCTGTGATGGGTTGACGTAAGAGTCCAGTGGGTGAAAATCCAACAGAGGTGGATCTGGGCCACACTGTGGATGCATTTATAATGTGAGAATCTATACTGGTTTCCACAGAGGCTGGACTAGTTTACAGCAATGTATAAGGGTGCATGTCAGCATTTGTTTTTTAAAGCATATTTATCATATTTCAAATTAATTATCCTAGCAAAAGAATGCCTTTTGTATAAATATAAAATCTGAGAGTTTCAAACAATGTGATTTGATCATATTCATCCCTACTTTACCCCCCAGCTCCTCTTAGGCCCACACCTCATTTTTCCATCCCTTTCCAACGTTTGTCTTTTAAAAATAATCCATCAAGTCCAATTTGTTGTTGTTTTAATCGGTGCCATTTTGAGGGGGTAAGATGGACTCTCAAGGTAGATTTGAATTTTACTAATGGTAATTAAGATTGAACGTTTTCTCCTATATATTTCCATTTATACTTAGTCTTTTACAAACTGTTGTTTTCATTAGTCCATTTATTGACAGCACAGTGTGTTTCCTTATTGTTTAGCTTTTTGAGTTCTCTGTATACCATAGCTGTCAGATGTTTTCCCTTTCCTATTTGGCTGCATATGTAGTGGCCTCACATTGTGAGTTTACAGAACCTTTTCCCCATGTTTACTGATAACTTGGACATTCTCTTCTGTGTTTATTCAGATCTTTTCCCTGCTTTATTCCATTGGGCTAATGTTCATTTTGTTATTATAAAATAATGTGTTTTCAAGATAAAAGACTTGAAAAACCCAAAAGAGCATAACAACAAAATCCAAATTACCTATGGATCTATGTATAATGGACCGTTCTACTGGGGCCTCTTCATATCTTTTATGTAGTAGCTAGAACTATAACGAGTTACAAAGGAATGTAGTAGCCATGTTCATACAAAAGGATCAAATGGGTCCTTGTTTTACTTATGGGGCTCCAAACACACACACACACACACACACACACACACAAAGACTCATTAGAAACCAAGAAAGCACCCATTTTCTTCTTTATTAAAAGGAAATTGGTTCTTGATCTTGGGTCCTTCTTGGAGTCATAGGATTGACCTTATGGTTGATTTTTCTATGTTCTGAAGAAGGGTCTGCTCAAGACAGGTCATTTGTGCCAATGGGTTTCTTCTCCGATTCATGACATCCATTCCCTCCCTCATTTCTGACCCAGATAATCAAGTCAACCTTTAGTCCTGATTTTACAGGGCTGAGCACTCACCACATTTAGAAACATTTCTTTCCCCACTGTCTACAACCTCGTCTGTCTTCTGAACTATTTCCATCTCTCTCAGTTGGCTCTCTGCCTCTGTTCCTTCTACAGAGCTCTTCCCACTCCAGTCCTGTCCGTCCTTTATACCACAATGGCCTTTCCACAGTGTAACTGTAACCATACCTTTTCCTTGGCACATTATCTGAGAGGCTTCTGAAGGCTCTCAAATTAGGTCTGACCCTTCGACAGAATGAATTTGGGGGTGGGGGGAGTGTGTCTCCTAATCAGTCCCCTGTGTACTCCAGCCTTATCTCCTACCTGCAGAACCACTGTCTTGTCTTGATCACCTTACAATAGGCTCCTCAAGTCATTAGCACTTGCATTCTGAATGTTTGGCATAAGCACTGTTATATAGCAGGAGTTTAATAACCTTGCAGGTCTGCCTATAGAAACTAGTACAGAATGGAAAGAAAAGGGACACACAGTAGGAGCTTTACCCATGTTGTTTCTTTAACTCTCCTGACAGTCTTTACTACTCCTGTGTTTGCCATAAGGAAATTAAGGCACAGAAGCTTAATGATTAGCTTAAGCTTGCACAGCTAAGACAGTCTGGAAATAGACCAGGCCATCGACCATCATGCAGATGACCCACAGGTTATTCTAATAATGATAAGGACAGCAGCTCTTAGATTGATTGTGGTCATAGCACTTGGCATTTGTCTATAACAAAGAGTCTAGTTTCTCATTCATTGTTATTCTCCAGAAATAAAATTAGTGGAATTATCCACCAGTTCTAACTGATTAAGAAAGGGAAGCTTAAGGATTAGAGAGCCTTGCCAAAGGTCACAGTCTAAGGTAGGAGCACAGCTGGGACCCAAATCCAGGCCTTCTACCCTGAAGTCCAGCAGGGAATGGTGGGGAGGACATTGTCCCAAAGGAAGGAGAGAAGAAACGCTGGTTCAGTGATGCTGGCTATTCTGGCAAGAATCCTCTCCGTTCCCCTTGTGAGTCCACAGGCATAATAGCAGCTTCCAGGAGGTGGAAAATAAATGAGAAGATGAAGGTTTCCTCTGTTTCTGGAAGGTAGGGAATTCTGTGCATAAAAATAGTTTTTTCTTATCAGGAAAAACAATTCAAAAAGCAGAAGGAAAGAGTCCAGTATATACGAACATTTTTTAAAAGCTCCAAGGAGGCCAGACCAATGTCATACAAAAGGCTCTGTTGGGCTATTGCCTGATGTGAGCTCCTGGTAACCCCCTGTAGGTGCTGCCCACTTGGCCTGCCTAGGGAATCTCCAGTCTCCAGGAAGGACCCTCATTATTCAAACAGTTCCAGAAGGTAGAGGAGCACAGCGGTGACTTTGGGAGAAGCACAATCTTATCTCCAGGGTGAAAGGGACCATTTGTTGTTTATGTCCAGGGGAGCAGAAGGCACAAAGAGAGGAGAAGGGCGCCAGGAGCTCAAAGCTGATCTAAAAGCCCTCTGAAGAAACAATGCCTTCTCCAGGGATGAGCTGCAGCTCTTCTGAAGACAAAAGCTCTCACTGATGAAATTGGTCTTTTGTGGGTCTGGCACTAAGGAAGGCTGATAAAGCTAGCCTAACTTGACCCTCTCCCCTCCTTGCAAAGGAGACTGGAACTTATCTGCAAGTGGAGAAAGTTTGACCATGTGTCCTAAACTCCTATCTGATCTCCTTGTCCTCCAGACTTCCCACAGAGGCCACCATGCTACTTCAGAGGCTCCAGGAAATCCTCGTGACCTGCCTCTGAGTCCACTCTTAGGAGCCTGTGGTAGGCCCCCTTTTTTATTTCAGCCTAGACCAAAAACTGCTGTTGACCTAGAGGGCTCGGGTTTTGTGTGTGTGTGTGTGTGTGTGTGTGTGTGTGTGTGTGTGTGGTTTTTTTTGTTTTTTGTTTTTTTTTCAATTTTGAACTTGAACTAAAAATAAAAATGAACCAGTAACTTTGAAGTGGGCCCAAGCCTGACTCTTGTTTGAACTGGTTTGGGCCCTTCTCACCCTGCCAGCAAAAGCCCTCAAATTTCAAAGAGTGCCTGGCTGGACCACAGCAAATTGCCAGCCAGCTGCAGCTCCTTCAGCCAGATCACCACATGTCCCTCCCATAGCCTGCTAAACTTTTTGTTCCCTGGGGTCTGTGCTTGGGGTCCAATATAAGCTGACTTTGTTGAGAGTTGCTTTTCTAGGCAGCCCTCAAATTCACATTTAAGAGTTATTTTGGTTGTAATAGGGTTCTGGAGACATCATCTCCAGAAAGTTTGATTCAGAATGTAGGCTGACTTGAGGAGGTCTGGAGGGGAGACCAGAGGGAGGTAGGATAGGGTCACTGGAGCCTTTCTAAACCACCCCTCTGCAGTTGTTTCCACAAACATCAGGGGCATGGAGGAAAGACCACACCTAAAGCTGGGCACAATTCATCCCACCAAAGTGTGGCAGAGGGAAACCGGCTCTTCTCAAACCTTTCATGGCCAAGGGTTCAGGCTGCAGTAGTGTGAGGTACCTGTGACTTCCAAGCCTAGGAGAAGGAAATAAAATAATTTCTTAGAAGAGAACATAGGCTGTCTTTCATTGGTGATTACAGAAGCCATTATAGGGACAACAGCTGTGCATATGTAATCAAGATGATGCCCAGGCCACATTAGTCAGTGTTTGTTAGGGATAATGGTATTATCTCATAACATTGCCCATAATGAGGTTATCTTATAACATTACCCATAATCGTATTATCTTATAACATTACTGAAAATAATATTATCTCGATAATAGCATGCATCTTACTCTTTGAACTAACCAAGTAATTTGGTATATGAGACAAGTCTTCTCAACTAGAGGTGAAATATTGAACATATATATATGTGTGTGTGTGTGTATATGGGTGCTTATGTGTGTGTGTGCACATGTGTGCAGGTGTGTACGTGTTAGTGAAAACACAAGTATGCATGCATGTGTGTTGGTGAGTGTTCTGAGACAGAGTCTCCTTATGTAGCCCAGGCTGGCATTAAACCCTTAGCAATCCTCCTGCCTGCATCATCCTCCAAGAATACTAGGTTACCATGCTCCAATTTGAAAATATTATTAAAAAGTAACTCCTACTGAATAGCTAATATGTGCCTGGCACAGGACTCTGTGTCTTACAATGCAGGGACTAGTCATTATAGTCAGTATAGACTTCTGCAGATGCCTGTGGCTGTGGAATGGACTTTGGGTTCTCTTTGGACTGTGGAAGTTCTAGGAACAAGTTTGGACATATACAATGAACTTGCTTCCGTATTGAAAGACTGTAGCTTTCATGCAGCTCTCTCTCTCTCTTTTTTAAGATTTATGTATATGAGTACACTGCCCTGTCTTCAGACACACCAGAAGAGGGCATCAGATTCCATTGCAGATGGTTGTGAGCCACCATGTGGTTGCTGGGAATTGAACTCAGGACCTCTGGAAGAGCAGTCATTGTTTTTAACTGCTGAGCCATCTCTACAGCCCTCACCCAGCTCTTAAAAGCCTTTAAGGACTATAAAATATCACCACTTGAGAAGTATGATCTCAGGTTTTGATTTTGAAACTTTAAAAAATATCTAATCACTAATTATTCATTGAGAGAGATTGAGAAAGAAAGAGGGGTGAGAGAGAGAGGCAGAGGGAGAGGGAGAGGGAGAGGGAAGAGAGGGAGCAACAGCGGAAAGCAGAAAGAAGAAGGCATCAGATGCCCTGAAACTGGAGTGACAGGAGTTTATGAGTCATTATGTGGACACTAGGAACAGAACGGGCTCTTCTGCAAGAGTAAGCGCTCTTACCTGGGAACCGCCATTCTAGCCCATGGTTCTGAATCCTTTGATGCTAAGGACATTCTCCATTCTAGCAGCTTCACTCCTGTCCCCCTGTGTCCCATGGATTCTGCAACAAGCACAAGATGCTATTGTGCTATAAAGGGCTCTTTTAAAAGTTGTCCCTTTATTTAGTAGTTTATAATATCTTTTAAAATTTGCTGCATTTCATTCATTTGTTTGAATGTTTGTACATGGATATGGGTGGGGTGATCAGTGGTTTGGGAGTCAGTTCTCACCTTTGATCATGTGGGTCCTTAAGAATGAACTCAGATCTTTGTGGCAAGCACTTTTCCCTACTTAGTCATCTTGCTGGCCCTATATTCTCTTTGAAGACTGATTTTGTAGCTTTTTTTTTAAAGTTACATTTTAGTGGACATATAATAATTAATTATATATTTGTGGATACATGGGTAAACGGTGTGATGTTTGATACATGTACACATTGAGGCGTGATCAATTCACAGTAATTAGCACACCTGTCACTTCAAGTAGTTATCTTTTCTTTGTGGTAACTCTTGAAATCTCTTCAGTTAGCTATGTAAATATACAATGTATTGTTAACTGGAGTCTCTTAGCTGGGTAGATGAATAACAGAATTATCCATGTCTAACTGTAACTCTATACCCAGGGACCAATATCTACTTTTCCACTGACCCTTGCCTCTGTGGTAGCCATCTTTCTATCCTGTACTCCCAGGCTCAACAATTTCCATACACAGGAAAGAGAAAACAAACCCGTACTTTCTACCACCATGCTCAACATGAATTACAGACATAAACACAAGACCCCCAAACTCTAATGCTATTAAGAAACAGCGACAATTCCATGGCATTTGTCTGGGTAACTTTCTTGGATAGGATCACAAAAACATAGGCAGAAAGTAAAGACGACCTAATGGGATTGTAAGATCAAAGCTTCCACACGGGCAGGATATATCATATTCACAATCTTATCCCTGGTCTCTGAAGTAAGTTCTAGTACTTAGTAGATGTTTAATGAAATATTTTTGAACTAATAATGAAACAAATCCTTTGTAAGTAAAATGAATAAGTGTGTGTATGTGTGTGTGTGTGTGTGTGTGTGTGTGTGTGTTAGAGAGAAGGCATGTGTGTCAGGAAGCTCAGGGCTAGTTTTCTGGAAGGCAGAGGCAGCAGTGTTGGGCACAGAGTCAAAGGAAGCCATGTTCTCGTGTCCTGGTGATACTTGGATTTGGCTCTGAACCGGAACGTCTCCTGTACGCCTGTCCCTGCCAGCACCCCTGTGCCTTCACTTTCCATGGCATCTATTAATGATAAAAGTCCCTGCGGTTTATAATTACCAGTTTGACAAGTTCAGGAGTTCTCTGTTAATTATTATAATTAGCTTTCCACTCAGTGAGGCATCAGGAGTTTAACAACAATATTAACAACGGGAGGACAGCGATCAAGAATTGACTACAAAGAATTGACTGGAAAGACTTCCTTCTGCTGTCAGGAAAACTTATTAATGATGGGGAAATCTGCACAGCAGCTCCCCTCTGCCTCCTTAACTCAACTGTTGGCTCTTCATTCCTCTTAGGAAGGGAGAAGCAACTTTCATGGCTACTACTCAAAAACGGAAAGTTTAGAAACAATCAAGGAATAAAGAAACCACTAACCCGATAGCTGTACGCCCTTTTGAGCAGAAACCAAGTGGAAGCAGCAGCCAGGGAGGGAAGCATCTATTGAAGGAAGCTGCCAGCTCCAACCCAGTTCCCAGGAGTGCAGGCACATAGCAGGGTACTAGGAGCAGGAAGTCTGGGGCTCATGGGAGAAAGCGTCTTGCTTACTGAACTTGCCAAGCAGATTGGGGCACTTTTCTGCTCATCTCCTTGTAAGGTTTGTTCCCATAGTACACTCTCAGCATTTCTCATTCAGTTCCTACCACACTCAGTCTTGCTGTGCTACTTCTCCTGAAAGACAATCCTCCTGACCCTACCCTTCATGTCAGTGATCCCACCCTTCATCCCAAGGACCCCACCCTTTATCCTAATGACTCCCCTTCACCCCAGTGATCCATCCTTCATTCCAATAGCCCCATCCTTCACCCTAGTGACCAACCCTTAATCCTAATGACCCACCCTTCACCCCAATGACCCACCCTTCATCTCAGTGATCCCATCCTTCACCCCAATGATCTTACCCTTCATCTCAGTGACCCCATCCTTTATATGAATAACCTCACCCTTTATCCTAATGACTTCACTTCAGCCCAATAATCCCACCGTTCAACCCAATGATCCCACCCTTATCCAAAATGACTCTGGAAGCTTCTTTGGTACAAAGCACAGTCCAGAACCCTCATTTTGCCACTCAGGTTAATGCAGCATGGGCATGAGTTCCTTTCTATTACTGATTGTAATCATTCACTGAGTCATTCAGATGATACATGTGCACTGTCTTCCAATTACCAGATATTGTCTCAAAGATTGCCACATCAGGAATCCATAAGACTGAAACATTCTTTAGCATTATTTCTAATGGAGGGCATAGAAAATAAAACTCAAGAGGTTAATAAGCTGTATCACCAAGGGGGATAAACTTTTGTGGGCATCAGACTATAGACAAACAGAAGTCTGGGTAAGCCTTTCCAAGAAGTGACTTCAGGTATATAAGTCCAGTACCCAAGCGGGATCACTGCAAGAGAAAACAAAAACAAAACAACCAAACAACCAAATAAAAAGCATGTGTTATTTTAGCACAGATGGGTGAGAGTCAGGGCCAAGCACTTAATTCTCTAGACTCCATTCTATTTGCATTTTGGCATCACTGTCTTAGGTTAATTTTTTTGGTGGGAACTCTGGAACTCATAAGGGGTACTCTGGGACTCTGGGTCTCAGGAAGTATGTTATATCTTTCAAATGACCCATGGGTAGTCACAGATGCAGAGAGAACACAACTTGGCAGGATACAGAAAGGTTTGAAGGCAAAAAGAGACTAACAAACATTTATCTAGTGCTTGTGATGTACCAGATATCATGGTGGACTTTGAGACTGTACTAATTACATTAGTCTAGATGGGGGTGGCCTATCTGCTACCTTTTGACCCCCTTCCAATCACACTCCAATAGCTGTTAGGGAGTAAACCTGTGAGGTCACAGGGAGTGGAGCTATAGACAATAAAGGACAGGATGTGTCAAGAGTTCTTTGGAGGATGGAAAGAAGATCAGAGTGTTCATGGTGCAATGGATTAAAAGGTGGAAAGTGAGAGACTATAAGAGGAGAGAGGAGCAGACCCTGGAAGGCTTCGGGAGCTGAGAGTACCGGGATCTTCAGTGGCTGATTCGTTAGCTAGGTTTGGTGGTACATACCTTCAATCTCAGCACTGGAGAGACAGAGGCATTAGGATCTTTAAGTCTGAAGCCAGCTCGCCTTACATATCAAATTCCAGGCCAGCTATAAATTGAGGCTACAATACAAAGACCAATAGGAAATCTATTGGTCCATATCTTCTTTTCCATTCTGAATGATTAAATAGCTACAACTTTCCTAACCTGGGAGGAAGGTTTGTTTCTCTGGAGACTTTAAGTGAGGTAAGGCCTATATTCTGGGAGATCAGACTTGGGCAATGGTGAAGGTGAGGATATCCACTAGCAAAAAGGCATCTTCATTCGGACTCCTCCCATTGATAGAAGCCAGGCTTCTGTCCCCCAGCAGGAGGTTATAGGTTTGCTTCCTGGAGAAGAGCATCAGAGAGACAAAGCCTAAATGCTGACAGGCAAGGATGCCCACAACTGAGCATCCCTCATGCCTACAGTAGCCATCAGCTGATAATATTCCACATGAAGCTTCCAGGTAAATTTTGGCACTTCATTTCAGAGGTTTACTGAACATTTCAGAAAAGTACAAAGGCAGTGTCCAAACTAACAGAAAAACTCAGAGGAAAGGAAATGACAGAGGAGAGAAAACCTTGAAAAGGCTCTGGAGAAATGAATAGAGATGCACGCTCATTCAAGACATAAGAATGACATGGTATAACTTCCTCTAAAGGAATAATGAAGAAGCAAGAAAAAATCTCTTAGAAGTTAAAACTATGTTGGCCAACATAGCTTTTTTTTTTGAAGCACAATAAATAGAAATTTTGTGACAATAAAATAAATTAATTTCTAAGAAAGTAAAAGCCAACAAACAGGCTGAATATGAAATCATTAAAATACCAGTGTATGGTTGTAATTTTCCCTGTTATTTGGGAAGAAACTGAGGTGATAGGGAACCATTGTTCTGTTACCAAAATCATAGTTGGTAGAAAAAATAGAGCTGAGAGTTGAACCCATGTCTCTGACCCCAGAGCCATGGAAAAGATAGACACAGCAATGCTCTGCTGTGGATGTGCCATGGGAAGGGCTTAGGAGGCAGATGGGTTGGAGAACATCGTGGTTTTACTTCGATGGCATCTGAATAACTAGAAAGCAGAGGCTTCAGTTTACAGAAACATTTTGTGATGATCTGTAAGTACACACAGGGCTCTGTCCTCTTTCTATCAGTAACTGGCCCAGACCCCAATGATTCCTTGTACTGGGTCTTTATCTGAAGCATGGTGTTCTTACATTAGACTTAGTGGGGGTATTTTTACTAAGTACCAGATAGGATGGAGGAGATGGTTGTACAGCAGACCTTTCATCCCAGTGTATTTAACTATGAGATGTATTTCAAGTCAGGGGGAAGATGTGGTGTCAGAAGAAGCATAGCCTCTAACAACTATGACTGGCAGGACTGCTGACTAATGGGTCTCAGCTGAGCTGTGGGTTGTGGACAGCAGATGGAGACAGGAATCCATGAGACCCTGATTCCCTTCTGTCCTCCCTTCCTTCTATCATGCCCTTTTCTTTCTCTTCTTCTTTTTTTTTTAATCCCCTTCCCTTTCCAGCAGAGAAGACAGAGGAGAGATTGCTATCTCTTTAACTGGTGGATGAGTTTGAGAACATGATGTAAATGTGATGTGGCGTATAGTTCCTGAGCTGAAGTTGCTTCTGAGTCTTGGTAGATCACAGCAGTGTCCTGTGTGATTGAAGGGCCAAGCTTCGTCCTGTTAGGTTTATATGAAGGCTGGTGTCACAGAGGGAGCTCTGGCTCTTGTAGACAAACTTACCTACAAACAAGAAGCTAAAGGGGGAAGTTGTGCTTCCCAAAGTCAGTTCTATCCCCAACATTACTAGGGTGGAACATCACTACTCTATTATAGGAAACAGAGATAGGAATGAGGAAGGCCCAGGTGTATTGTGCTAATCAACACTTCCTGTAAAATATAGTTTCAGGATTGGGGACTATGTTTTCTTTAGGTCAAAAGCAAAAGCTTACATAAACGATGTTTCTAGGGGTGGGATGGCAGCTGTGGAGTCTTTGATCATAGTTGTACAAAAGTCAAGGTTTTTGAGTTTTACATTGCTCATCTCCTGGAATACATTTTTATAAGCTGTATTGATTATGTTCTCATTGCTGTAACCAAATACCTGAAAAAAGCAACTCAAGGAAGAAAGGTTTATTTTGGCTCACAGTTCAGGGGAAGACAGTCCATCATTGTCAGGGAAGGTATGGCAGCAGGAGCATGAGGCAGCTGATCATTGAATCTGCAGTTTGGAGGGAAATAGACATGAATGCTAACAATCATCTGGCTTTCTCCATTCTTCTCATCTTCACCTCATACCCCAGTCCATAAGATGGTACTGATCACATTCAGGGTATGTCTTCTTCCCTCTCCTCAGTCTAGCCTGTCCTAAAACACTTTCAGAGAGGAGCCCAAAGGTGTGCTTCCTCCATTCTAAATCCAATCAAGTTTACAGTGAAGACCAACTATCACATATTCATCCTCAGTTCAACTAGACTTCCAAGCACCTCATTTTTAACTGTGCCATTTCCTCCACTGACCCTGAAGTCTCTTGTTTGTTTTACAATGCAAAGTGTACTCAGTCCATCTCCAAGGCTTTCTAATGTCTTAAGAGTCTTCAAAATGTCCCACAGCATCAAGTCTCTTCTGAGACTCTACACAATCTCTTAACCTTTAGCTCCTGTGTAAGTCAAACTACAAGTTACATAGTTCTAATGTGCAGTGGTACTGAGCAATTATTTATACCTACAAAAGGGAAGGTGTGGTGGATGGTAAGGAAAAGGCCTGAGAGCCAGCAGGGAGCACACCAGTTCTTGCAGCTTTATACCCAACATCTCAGGTTTGCGGTGACATCATCCATACTTCCGCTGCTTTAGCTAGCCCCCTCCTTCTCCAGTTCTTCCATCTGTAGAGATGTAAACTTTCTCTTGGCCAGCTCCAGTCCATATTAAAACTTTCTACGATGGCTTTCCCATGGCTCCATCATTTTCAAAATTCTGAGATCTCTACTGAAACCTAAGACTCACCTTCAAAACAGCTTCACATAATTTTCCTTTGGAGACTCATTTAGGGAATCAAAATATGCTACCCATTCTCCAGTTTCCCCATAATCCTTGTATTTTGTATGCCTGCAAAACCAAGACCTTTGCAGATGACTCTTGTCTGCTGTTGGATTATGATGTGGTCCTGTCCACTTCTACCACAGCTGTGCTGGCTAGTGTATGTGTTAGTGGCTGAACCTCAGAAACACATTCCTGACCAGTTGTCTCTATCGGGGAAACCCTTTCCGTGGTTCCCAGTTTAGTCTCTCACTTTTCAAATGAGCTGGGTTTTTAGAAGTTACGGTCTTTGGCAGGGGGACATAGCCCTCAAGGTACCTTCCATTTTGCCCCAATATAAAGTGCAAGGCTTCTCTGTACCCTTCTTGTTTACAACTTCAAACTTGCTCAAAATCTTTCATGACAACTTGCACATTTGTCCTGTATTCCTGATTTAAATTATTATAAACTTCAGTAAATGCAGTGAGCAATAGCCCTGCCAAAGGCTCCATGTTATGCTGTCTTGAAGCTTTCTCAGCTCAGTACTTTTGAATTCAGCTTCCCACAATTTTTAGGACATGGACAGAGAAGAGTCAGATCCGTTGCCAAAATATAACACAGAATGGCTTGTAGCCCAGGTCCCTGTAGAATCCTTGTTCTCTTTTGAAGTGTTCTGAAGCCAGGCCTCTACTCTCCACATTTCTCTTGGCATTCTGAACTTCCACCAGAATGCTCATTAAGCGTTGATGGTTTTATCCTAGGCTTCTCTAGCCTGCAGGCCTGCAAATGCCTCCCCCAAATGAATTCTAAATGTCTACAAACTGTGTGGTCAGACAGTGACAACCAAGACTTGACTACTGATATAGATTTTCAGAATTAATTACTTTTCCTATTGCTATGACCAAATACCTGACAAAAAGCAATGGAAGAAAGGGGTGTTTTATTTTGACTCATAGTTCAGAGGTGCTCAGCCCATTGAGGCAAAGGCAGCATGGTAGAGAGAGTCTGAGGTCACCCTGCATCCATGGTCAGGGAGCATATGGAAATGACTACTGATGTTTACCTATCTTTAACTGTTTTTAATTGTTTTATTCTCTGAATGACCCCAAGACCCATAGGATGGTAGTGAGCACATTCAAACTGAATGTTCCCTCCTTAGTTAAACCTCTATGGAGACACCCTCAGAAACATGAGCACAGATGTTTTTTAGTTGATTTCAACTTACTCATATTAACCATAGAGATTTACTATACCAAGCACTGGAAAACTCTATAGGGAGTCACTCCTAGTTTTTGCTAAGAGTAGAAAGGAAGCTTGTAGTCTAAAGATGTCACGGCACATCCCCAGCAGTATACTTGATCATCTTGGGCCCCAGCTGGTGTGTCTGAGTCAGGCATAGAGCCAACTGCTTTATTCACTTTTTAGGGTCTCTATGGGAATCAAAATGTAGCACTGTATGTAATGAAATCTCAGTCACTAAATAAGGGCATTCTAGTGATGCTAGTGTGGCAGCTATTCAGTCTTGGGGAACATCTCCTCTGAAGGACCTTCTTTTGATCTCTCTCTCTCTCTCTCTTTCTCTCTCTCTCTCCCTCTCTCTCTCTCTCATTGGCTCTGTCTCAGAGATGTTCAGACAGAACCCTCCTTGACCATAAGCCACAAGCCTTCCCTTCTCTTTTTTCCTATTCCCAACCTTAGTTTCCCTGCTTTTGAAAACAGGCCACAATTTGCACATCTATAATCATACACACACACACACACACACACACACACACACACACACAAACGGGGGGGGCAGATTATCTCCTCAGAAATGGCACACACAAAGAGGCCTTAAGACATAGCGATTATAACTTTCCTCAAAAGCCATGGTACCTGGGAATATACACTAAGACAATAGGCTGAACAAATATTAGACACCAATCACTTTTCTGTGTTGGTCCACTTTGCTGGAGCTGAGTGGGCTGCCTTTTCAAACAACACAAGAGTGAACCAGCCACTCTGGATTCAAGATCAACATCACACACCTTTCCTTCCTGTCCACCGCTCTCTTTTCTTCTAATTTCTAGATATGTATGCAAAATAATTCTCTAAAATCGAGGTACTCAGAAAACTGTCAGCCAATGAATGAACTACAGTCATTGTATGCCTGTGTGGGTGACTTTGGTCTCTCTTTTTCTGTCTCCTGGACCCCATGTTATTCAAAACGTGGGTTGTACCCTAGACACACATAGGGCAGGTTTTGCATGGTTCACTGGATCAATGATGGTGATATTTCCAGCTCTTGTTTCTTTCCTGCTAACAATGAGCATAAAAAGGTGGACAATGCATGGGAGACTAAGGCTACCAGAAGGTACTGAGTCATACACTTTCTTAAGCAACACTCTGGCATCTGTGAGTGGACTTAGATTAGACATAGGTTGCCATTGGATAGCATTTTCCATAAGAACCTGAAAGTATCCCATAATATTGCCTCCTGAAAAGGAAGAAAGCAGTGTGTGGAATGCTGTAGGTTAGGCTGGGGCTTCCAAATGAAGGAAAGAATGCCCTGAGAGAGGAATGTGCTCGAAGTAACCACTCAGTAGCTCTACCTGCTGTGATTAGAACCTAGAGTTCCATAGTCCCTTTGAGATCATGATATTTAAACAACAGTTGAGGGAGTAATGATGGAGCTTTCCAGATGTCCTAGTGAGACAGCGACTAAGTTAGCACTGTCAGCTTGTCCCAAGTCATCACTTTTCTTGTTTAGCCCCCATCTCCTGGGCCTTCTAATCTCCTCAGCTCAGTCTCTGAGTTTCCATCCCAGAATAGACATCCCTAGAGCAAATGGACTCTTAGGTCAAGAGCTATACCACTTCGCCTTGGAACACCAACATGTCTGATATGTCTGATATTGTACATACTAGTCTGATACCACACTATGTGCACACATGCCCTTGTGCTTTAAGCTGTTAATGTCTCCTACATCATCACCTGGTGCTCCCCATCTTGACTACAGCCTCTTTTCCCATTGCCTAAAGCAAAGACTTCAACATGCCTTTCTGATGAGTCTGTTCATATTAGGATGAAATGGGTTCGAAGTAGGATTTTTCTCATTGCTCCAGGCCCCATCTGATGGTGGTCATCAGGATCTGACATTCTCATTTTTCCTGTTGGGGGAAAAAGGAGTTTTCTCTCGTCTCTGGAAGAGGGAGTGACAGGCAAGTTACAGCAACCAGGGTTGGAAGACAGACTGTGGTTTCTCATCATTAGAAAAATTAAAGTATACAGACAGAAATGTGGTTTTGCTTCCTAACTGTATCCTGTCAACTAAATATTTCATTTAGGCCTAATGCCCGAGCCAAATGAGAATCCTGAGCAAAACTGTGCTATTAGAATACACTTAATTATTGATTCAGCCAGGCAAAAAATAAAAAAATAAAGAAACCGGGTGGTGCTCTAATTCCTCTTATCAAGCATCTCGAGTGCTAATATGCACTTGAACAGCTGCTATTATCCTGGGGAGCCCACTGCCTTCAGCTGCAAAATGTACAACTTCACACCAGCCACATGGAGAAGACAGAGTGGAGGCAATGGCAGAGGCACATCCTCTTCCTCCAGCTCAGGGAAAGCTGAACGGAAGCCCAAGACTTCCGTTCCATGAGAGCAGGGCAGGCTCCTTAGTCCTCCTCCCAGCTTTCCTCCTGCTTACAGGAGGAAAAGAGCATGGGATCCTGTGATTGGTACAGTGGTGTCAGGTCTGAAAATTGTGGATACTCACCAAACATTATTCTTGTGCTCTTTTGCATATTTGCATTTGTTTTCGATAATAAAGATGATGGTGATAATTGAGACACCATCAAGGCTTCTAGAGGTTCTCTGAGGTGTCCAACTCTCATTAACATAGTTATTAAGTCTATAGAGACTGAAGAGATAAGATGAGGGCCACGTAGTATTAGTGGGACTGATAGGATTAAAACTCCAGTCTTGTCTCTAAATTATTTGGGGGTAGAAAGAAAGAGTATAGAAGTTCAGAGATAGGGGAGGGTTGACTGCCCCTGCATGTGTGGTAGGGAGATGCTGTATGATAGGTCTATAGCAAGACAACTTTGGAATTTCAGACTCAAAAGTGCCAGGAGGGGGATATCTCCCATGAACTGCTGAGCAGGGGTATTCCAGAGATCCTCCTAACAATACAAGTTATTGACATGTCTCTTGATTAACCATCCAGAACTTGATGCTAAGATTTATTCCTGAAGACAGCACACACTTTGGCCAGAAGCCTTGGAGAAACATGCTAGTACTGGCTGGGAAACTTTTTCCCTGCTGGCTAGATTTCAGAGTACTGGACATGGTACTCTGAAGTTGGTAACAACCACCCTGGCAAGATATGCTCATGAGGATATTAGTAGCATATTTGGGGGTAACCAACTGTTTTTTGATTGGATTTCAGGCCCACTATATGCCTGGCGCTGTAAATCTGACTAAGGACCCATAGCCTGTGAGTTCATAGTCCTGCTAGGATTATTTTGCTAAGTAATATCAAACAGCCCTCTAAACACATATCTCTGAATCCTAGGTTAGCACAGTCCCCAGTCTTCATCAGAGAAGCTTCTTTGTGCAGTGGATGGTGGTTAATGGTAGAGACTCAGGACTGGTAAGTGTAGAGATGTCGATGGAGGGCTCAGCCATAAGTGGAACATTTATAGCACCCTCCCCAGGGCTCAAGCAATATGCAAATGAGAGAGACAGAAGAATGTAAGAGCCAGAGGCTGGGAATGACCAGCATGAAACACTGTCTTCTGGACATGAGAAGATTGCTGCATTCATGAATTCATAGCAGATATGGTTGTTTGCAGAATACCTGCACAAGATCAAGCCAGAAAGCATGGAGTGCGGCTACAGAAAGGGGCAGGTTCAGAGGACCCCACCCCTAGCTGATGAGCTATTGATCATTGCTTGTTGCTAGGGACAGGAGAGTCAGTTTTCTTTAGGGATGTGGTCCCTGGTAATTGGACCAAAATTCAGTGGGTGACCTCATATCCAAGAGTATAAGGGCAGTATAAATTGGACTGAGTAGGACACACACACACACACACACACACACACACACACACATATATATAAATACAAATATATACACATGTATATATGAAGTGATGTTAGCATGGGGTAGGGGTGGGAGCAAAATATATTGTATTCATGTGAGAAATTCTCAAGAATATTAAAGATTAAAATATTACATTAAAATCCATTCAAAATGTAATCTTATTCCACAAATATTTTGCCATCTACATTTTATGATTTCCCCATTCACATATTAGGTGCCATCATTCTTATTTAATCTATAATTCATGTGCCCACCACTCTAATTAACAGGCTATCACTGCACTTATTTTATCATTTGTTCTTTCTTTCAATCCATCTTTCCTTCCATTACTCATTCAGGCTTTCATTATCTGTCCATTTTTATCCATTCATCCAGTCATTGAGTTCCAAGAATGTGTAAGATTCTTAAAGGTAAAGTTCTCCAGTCAACATTTCAGATGAAGGACAATCTTTCTACTCCAAGGGAAGGCACTGCCTCTGGGTCACCTCCCAGAATCAAAATGTGCAATTTTATGACTAACACATGCTCAGTGGAACATTATGGCCAAAGCCAAGAAAGTTAAAAAGTCATTAGAAGAGAGAGGAGACAGAATTAACAAGTTGAAGAAGCCTTCATAGGCCATGGTTTCCCTCTTGTCCCCACCTTTCTGAAGGTGGACCTGCTACTAAATCTTAAAAGTAATCTTCAAAAGTAATTTCTTTAATGGTCCCACAAATGATGCTGATTCATGGCTGTTGTGTGCTCTTTCCTCCGAATCAAAGTATCTTCTGCTAGAGGGAGAAAGGAGGCTTGCAAAACTCCTCAGTGAAGCTGCAGGCAAGCCTACCCCAACAGGACAATGCAGCTGATATCTGAGTATCCACTTTTATGTGAGCTATCTACCACCTGCACTCTTTCAAGGAACCCCAATAATGTCATTGATTCATCAAGCTAAACTTGGCCAAAATTGTTTCTTTCTTTTCTTAGTTTGCTCACTTTTCCTCAGGAAAGGTCACACAATTGTTCTTTCTCTTTCTCATGAGTCAGCCATGACAGTTTGCTCAGAGCTGCAGAGATTCTGCAGTAGGGATGGAATAGATTGGTCATCCTATTTCTTCTGATCTTACAACTCCTTCAGTCTGGATTCTAACGTCCTTCTGTTTATACAAGTGTTTTTTAGCTCAAGGCCTGATGCCATTGCAAAGATTCACCTAGATACTTTTCTTTGTTTAAGACTTCATGGCAATTAGAGTCATGATCAGATAACACGATGTGCATAGAAAGGCTGTCGTCAATCTTTCATTGCTTATGTGCTCCACCTTTGACTCTCCTAATACTCAAAGCTACGAGTATCAAAGCTTTTCTTCTTGCCATGTCAAAATAGTCAACAAAAGCAAGTTAACACAGTATACTAGGACTCTTTAGAGGAACAGAACAGCTAGACGAAATATATGTTAAAAGAGATTTATTTATTAGATTAGCTTGCACAGTACAGTCAGAGTGGTTCCACAATATCTCATACCAAAGAAGCTTAGAACCCAGTAACTAACTGCTTACTTAGTCCATGAGCCTGGTGCCTCAGCAGTTCCAATTTGGCACAAAGAATTGGAGGATTCCTGGGGATCTGCTCGTCCTAAGTCAACATTGGAAGTCAGAAGCTAGTTCTGATATCACAGAAGGAATTAGCTGCGGCAGCAACAGGGTAGATGAACTCAGTGGTAAGAATGAAAGTCAAGCCAGCCAGAAGTAAAAGATTTTTCCTGTCATGTCCTTTATGTGGGCTACTACAATAAGATGCCACCATGTTTAGGATAGGTTGCCTCATGTCAATTAAGACAATCAAGATAACCCTCCACAGACATGCCCATGGGCCAAACTGACTTAGACAAGACCTATTGAGACTATCCTCAGGTGAGTCTTGGTTGTGTCTAATTGACAATTAACCAACTATCACCGGAAGTAAGGATTTATTTTGATTCCTCTTTGAAGAAGGGGCATAGAAAATACTGTAGCAGGAATGTATGGCAGCTGCCATATTGCAACCCAGCAGGAAGGAGGAAGAGATGAGGGTTGTATTCCACCTACCTCCTGCTATTTATTCATTCCAGAATCCCAATCCATTGGCTGGTGATCCCCACATTTAGGGTGGGTCCTCTCTTCTCAATTAAACTTCTCTGAAAGCACCATCATAAAGGCGCCCAGAGGTGTGTTTCTTGGTGACTTCATTTCAGACTCGTTGACAATAGAGATTAACCATCACAAGCCTTTGGGGAGGGTTGGGCCCAGCCCAGTCTAATATCATATTTGCTGTGTCTTTTGTATATAGAAAGTTCTTCATCCAGCTGACCTGGCGTCTGCTTGCTCTTCTCTCAGAAAAGATTGATAAGGCAGAGCCTTCTGACCAGTACTGATCCTTCTAAAACGTGAAGCCAATGTCTAAAAATCTCTCTAGCTTTGCTCTTTTTTTCCCTTCTAAGTGTATGTCCTTTGCTTGCTCTGTCCTCCAAGGCACCATTTCCTGTTTGTACTATTCTTTGCTTTTTCTTCCATTATTCTTCAAGCACAGAGCCCAGACAAGACATGGTGTCTGAAGGGACACCAGCCGCACATATTATCCATGTCTGCTTTGAAGAGTGTTGTGGTTACGTGAACCCAAGAGGTCCTTTGGCCAGGTGCTGACAAGCTTTATTGTAAGGCCTGTGAACAGGGATGAGGCCTAGGGGAGGCCACAGAGGCAGCATTCTGTCTTTCAGAAGAAATCACATACACCAGCTCTTTGGAAATCCCCACTTCCTGTTCCTTATAGGGTCTGTGATCACTGACTCTGCCTGGACGATCGCCTTGGCTGTTCTGGGGATCACTGTAGCTTCTTAGTGTGTTCATGTAAAAGGAAATGTCCATAGAGGCCTGAGGGATACACAAAGCAACTGGCAGTTTGTGGTGTGAAAGAAAACAACATTGGCGAGTCAGAGGATAGAAAATAGGAAATCAATGACATGTGAAGCCTGGGCAGAGCAATTAGGACCAGGGGACTGGATCTTGCCCATGGCTGGTTGCTTAGTAGGAATTATGGCCCAGGATTGCTTCTTCTCCTGGGAGTTCCTGAGCCTCCTGTCATTTCCAGACCATGAGTCTAATGCATGGAAAAAATAAAGGCTCTAAGAGTGGGGCTAGCTAGATGTTACACACCCACACAGGCTCACATGTGCACGCACGCGTGCTCGCGCGCACACACACACACACACACACACACACACACACACACAATGACTCCATATATTTTTGCCTCCTTGTGTTCATGCCTTTTGTACTATGATTTTTTTCTTTCTCCCAACTTGAAGGGGAATCTGTTTCTCAAGACAGATCCTTAGAACTGGATAGATACTTTAAAGCTCATTTCAGCCAACAAAATGTAACAAAACCAGGTATGAATCTGTTTCAAGTCTAGAAGTTAAGAGTTCGTGTGCTCTGCTCTTTCTCCAGGCGAAAGTGTTTCTGTGTGAAACCTGTTGGATGATGGGATATATGTGGTCCCATTATTCTGTTACCACAGCATTGCCATAGCCAATCACGAGCTGTGGGCGTGAGGCATTCTGAAACAATTAACCCACAGCCTATCCACTAGATGACTACAGTCACATTAGGGAACCCAACGAAGTTGGCCATGCGTGGCCCACATCTGCAGAACCTCCCAGCAGACTTGTGAGTAATTTCAACACTTTTTGAAGTCATTGGGTTTGGAGTAGTTCATTGTATGGCAGTAGTTAAAAGAGATACAGGAAGAGAGGGTAGGGGGAAGACACTGCATGCTAGATACCAAGGATATTAGGATTAAACGAGGCTTCTCCGTAATCTGAGTTTATCACTGTCTCCCTTTCCCAGATATATGCCAAGCAAGTTATATCTTACGGAGGCTTCTGTCCAGTGTGAGCTCTTAGTCTGGCCTCTGTGGCTTCCTCTTTCAGGGACATTATCTCATTCTTCCTCTCCTTTTGCCTGGTTAATTCTTCCCTTGTTGTTACTCTAGCTGTCACTTCCCCTACCATGTCTCATCTCTGTTCTTTAGTTATCTTTCTTTTTGTCTTTCCGTTGCTTCCAATGTTATTTTTCCACCCCCTGTCCCTCATCATGAGCACAGATATCCTCAAAGCCACTTGGTGATTCTGATGAGAATTCAAGAATGAAATGAGGCTACTTACCATGGGTAGAGGTGTGTGTTTGGTGTGTACGTGAGCCACACGTGTGTGCGTTTGCATGTGAATGTGTATATCTGTATGTGTGCAACAGTGGGTGGATTTGTCTGTGGGAGTGTATGTCTGTCTGTATGTGTTGGGGAATGTTTCTACATAGATAGTACTCTCTTGCTATCTCCTCCTTTTCTTCAGCCATCTTTGGGCCGCTGTTCTTGTGAACAGCACCCTCCCCCCGCCACCCCCCCAGCAACTGCAGGGTTATCTCTCATTGCCAATACAACTGTCAGCAGAGACGTGGAACAGAAGCCTGATGTTTCTCCTTGTTGTTCTGACCAAGTGTTTCCAAAAAACCTTCATCAAAGGCCATTTGTGAAATATTTTTGCAAGGCAGAGGAGGAACATATGACAGAGAACTTAATGTGAGCAGTAGCTTGTTATTGGAAGTCCTTTGGCTGCCGCAGCACAATGACGGTCTCTGAGGTTTCCCTCTTCGTGGTAATAGATTGTCTCTTTTTATTGTGATAAACACTTTTTTTTTATTTCTTTGCTACCATTGCTGCTCTCTTGACTCTTCCTACTGGGCTACTTCATTGAACTAAAACCTCACATCTGTAATACAGAGCTACCCTTGTTTTCCATTCCTCTGGCAGGGCAGGACTGATGTGTCCTTTTACCATCCAGAGCGCCATGCAGGGGTATCATTAAAGAGACTACAGGAGTTCTGCTGTTAGCTTCAGCCTGAGTCGTTTCTTTTCTGTCCACATGTCATTTCTGCCTATTTCTTGATTTATCCGTTCCTTCCATAGAGCAACTTAAAAGCTGTTTCTACCTTGGAAAAGTGAATGTGCTTGTGGGCTGAGCAGAGACAAAGAACAGGCACTCAACACATATTTACTGTCCAACTGATACTAAAGTCAATGCATGAAGGGGGCCATATGGGCCCATGGTAAAGCTGGAATAAGGACTGGACCTGGGCTTGCAAGTAAGGGCACACTTTGATGAAGGAGTCCTTAGAGAATGAAGAGAGAGAGAAAGAAAGAGAGAGAGAGAGAGAGAGAGAGAGAGAGAGAGAGAGAGAGCGCCTAGACAGACAGAAGTAGGAAGTAAAGGAAGGTGTGGAGGCCTTGGAGGTCTTCTTGCTCTGTAGTGAGGTCTTCTTGCTCTGTAGTGCATGGCTGAGTCAGGAGGTTAATGAAGTGAGGCCAGGGAGGGTTATTTCACACTCCCAATTGATCCTGCTACTTCAGAACATTCCCTCCTCACTTAGTCATGTATACGCTTGCATGCAGATGGGTGCATGCAATAAGGGTGCATGGACTGCCTGCATCAGACTTTAGGATCAAGTGAGACACTGCTGGCAACTTCACGGTACAGAAGTCACACATCAAAGTGCTTTAAGGACTGAGTTCTGTAGCAAGATTGTTTGGAGTGCACATTTCACCTCTTAGTAGCTGTAGGGGTTGAGGATGAAGAATTTCCAGGGCCCATAGTTTCCTCAACTCCAACACCAGGACAGAGTACCTAAAGTACAAGCTTGCTAGGAGCTTACATAAAATAAAATGCCCTGAGGTAGTACTCAGCACTTAGTCTCTGACATTCAGTAGATTAGATCACTTAACTGTGGCAATAATTAACAAATACTTTCCAGTCACTGTGGTGTGTCTTATGCTTTGTTAAGCTAGATAGACACAAGAAATTGAGCTGTGCTTGCGGGTGCTTGTGGGTAGACACACCTTAATGTGTCGTCCTGTACATACTGTCTGAGCTCAGGGAGTACCAAGCAGGAAGTGTTTATAATTAGTACTCCACAAAGGCTCTAAAAATGAGCTCTTTCTACTGAGCCAACTCCTGACTCCAAGAAGGCATAAGAAAATGACAGTTCCTTCTGGAAGAGTAAGTCAGCTACAGGGTGCCCACACAGCCACATCCCAGGTTCCCCTATGAGATTTCCCCACTGCCCAAAACTCAATGAGGTCTGACCTTGCAAGATGGGAAGAGCTCTCAGCCCAGAGCGGTATGACTGCAGCTGAGGTCGGCCCATTCATAACGCAGGCACCGACAAACCCTTTAGCGACATGGCTGAGGGCGGGCTATTACTTACAATGTAGTTAGTGTCGTTTAACCAGAATGGATGGGGTATGGTATTTGAGAGAAGAGCCCTAAGTCTGATGGAGAGGAAAATAAGTTACAGGAATGGTAGGCTTGTCTAGAGAAGCAGGGGACAAGGGCATAGGTTACAACTGGAGACAGGTCATGCCTACTCAATTCAATTGTTCTCTCCTTTTGGTAAGTGCTGAAGATTAAAATGTCTAGTGAAGAATCAGATGGGAGATTAAATCAGTGTTCAGAGAAAAGTAGACAGGACAGCAATGAAAATCAGAATTCAGAGGCAGAAAGAGCAGCAGTGGTTAGGGACCATGAGATACATGGCCATGGGGAGGGGCACTAAAACTACTAGAATCCTAAGGTTTGACGCCCACACAGATGGTCTAGTTTTGCCACCTTAAGGGTCTACTCTGCAGACGTCAAAGAAATGTCAAAGAGTTTTCTACTCTGCAGAAAACTTTTCCTCAAAACTATCAGACAGCCCTGGCTGACTGCACTGTCTCTCTGCAAATTGCCAACTTCTAAGTCTCACTGTGATTTCTTTCCCTTTATGGAGTCTCTTCCTCATGAGGATTACCTAGAAAGATGTGGATAGATGCATTCCCTAATCCCTTCATACCATACCTGCATGCCCTTAGTCGATTCTTCAGGGTCCATAAGTCTTGTTAAAGGATAAGAAAATAGATCTGAAAGCTAGTCCTTAGAAACACCTAATGGCATGCATTTGAAAGGATGGCCCAGTGGGCCCTAGATTACCAACCCCTAGTTCAAATCCTAGTTCGCTGGTAAAAGGTCTTTCATGAACTTCCAGACCCAGGTTGCTTTCTCCTGCCTGGTAGTGGAATACAGTCTCTTAGCTGAAGATTATATTGGCTTAGAGGAGACAATGGGCTTACCAAATCTGAAATTTTTGAGCCATGTGACCTTAACTCTCAAGTCTCTGATTCTTGCTTTAAAACTGACTGACCACAGTGCCAATTTCGAAAAGTGGTTGTGATTATTAGCACTTAGTTCTGTACACATTCAGTAAAGACTGTGCACTTCATTCTTTCTCTGTGCCTTTTCTAGAATTATGAGTAAGAAGAGAAGTTTGCTGTGGGACTCATGAAATTGAACATCTCATTCTCATATTATCACTAAATGGCAAGCTGGCCATTTAGTTTTCAATTTAACCTCTCAGATTTTTAACCTATGAAAGGTGGGATGGACATTTCCCAGAATTATTGGATTAAAAGAGAAAATAGATGGGATTTTTTGAGATGCAGAGAGGCAAGATTGTAAACCAGGAGTTGTTGGGAGATGTTATGTAGGGTCAGCCTTTTACCAGGACCTCATTGAGACAGCATGGAACATGCATGGTTGGAAAACAGCGTTCTAAAGACAGTGCTTTTTTTTTCCTGGCAGACACAAAAGGGGGCTTAAAGTTTATAATGGAAAATGACTTAACAAATATCACGGAGTTAAAATTTATCACGGAGTTAACATGCCTTTGCTTGTTACTGTGTGTTTTCCTATGATACAGTAGTGTACCAGACAAAGGTGATGCCATGCCATTAGGTATATAGGCTTGAGACTTAGAAAGATGATCCAGCCATCAAAGCAAATTAACTTTCTGAGACTCCCAACTGTTGAGTAATCCATCCTATTAAATTAATACCCACCATATGGAATAACAAAAAATCCAGGATAGCAAAAACTATTCTCAACAATAAAAGGACTTCTGGGGGAATCAGCCTCCCTGACCTCAAGCTGTACTACAGAGCAGTAGTGATAAAAACTGCATGGTATTGGTACAGTGACAGGCAGGTAGATCAATGGAATAAAATTGAAGACCCAGAAATGAACCCACACCATTTTGGTCACTTGATCTTTGACAAAGGAGCTAAAACCATACAGTGGAAAAAAGACAGCATCTTCAACAAATGGTGCTTCAACAAATCTTCTATATGTAGAAGATTGCAAATTATCCATTCCCATCTCCCTGTACAAAGCTCAAGTCCAAGTGGATCAAGGACCTCCACATAAAACTGGATACACTGACTCTAATAGAAGAGAAAGTAGGGGGAAAGTCTCAAACACATGAGCACAGAGGGAAAGATCCTGAACAGAATACCAATGGCTTGTGCTCTAAGATCAAGAATCGACAAATGGGACCTCATAAAGTTACAAACCTTCTGTAAGGCAAAGGATACTGTAAATAGGACCAAAAGGCAACCTATAGATTGAAAAAGATCTTTACCAATCCTTTGTCAGATAGAGGGCTAATATCCAAGGTATACAAAGAACTCAAGAAGCTAGACTCCAGAGATCCAAATAAACCTATCAAAAAATGGGAAACAGAGCTAAACAGAGAATTCTCAACTGAAGAAACTCGAATGGCTGAGAAACACCTAAAGAAATGTTCAAGTCATCAGGGAAATGCAAAACAACCCTGAGATTCCACCTCACACCAGTCAGAATGGCTAAGATCAAAAACTCAGGTGACAGCAGATGTTGGCAAGGATGTGGAGAAAGAGGAACACTCCTCCATTGCTGGTGGGAATGCAAGCTGATACAACTTCTCTGGAAATCAGTTTGTCGGACCCTCAGAAAAATGAACATAATACTACCTGAGGACCCAGCTATTCCACTCCTGGGCATATACCCAGAAGATGCTCCAACATGTAATAAAAACACATGTTCCACTATGTTCATAGCAACCATATTTATAATAGCCAGAAACTGGAATCAACCCAGATGTCCCTCAACAGAGGAATGGATACAGAAAATGTGGTACATTTACACGATGGAATACTACTCAGCTATTAAAAACAATGACTTCATGAAATTAGCAGGGAAATGGATGGAACTTGAAAATATCATCCTGAGTGAGGTAACGCAGTCACAAAAGAATGAACATGGTGCATACTCACTGATAAGTGGTTATTAGCCTGAAAGTTCGAAATACCCAAGAGTCACATCACAGCAACCATTGGGGTGAGCGTGAGGTCCCAGAGGGAGGAGTTGGAGAAGGACCTGAAGGATCTGAGGGAGTTTGCAGCCCCAGGGAGGGAGCAACAGTGACAACTGGCCTGACCCCTTGATGCTCCCAGAGACTGGATCACCAACCAAAGAATACACATGGAGGGACCCATGGTGCTGGCCACATATGTGACAGAGGAGGGTCTTGTTAGACATCAGGGGGAGCAGAGGCCCTTCGGCCTGAGGGTGTTAGATTCCCCCAGTATAGGAGAATGCCAAGGAGGGAAGAAAAGAGTGGGTGGATGGGTGGTTGGGGGAATATCCCCATAGTGCGAGGAGAGCGGGGAGGGAATAGGGAGGTTCCAAAGGGGAGATCTGGAAAAGGGGAAACATTTGAAATGTAAATAAAGTATGAAAAAAAAAAGTAGGAAAGAAATATGTTAATATATAAAAAAATAAATTAATACCCACCAATGTCTCCAAACACACACACACACACACACACACACACACACACACACACACACACCAGAGAGAGAGAGAGAGAGAGAGAGAAGGGACAGAGAGACAGCCTTCACAGTTTCTGCTTTCTTCAGCCACTCATCAATGATATTTATGACTTGTGGCAAGTAACATTCACTTTTCTTGTCCCCGGAGTCAGATAGGCAAGCAACGTGCACATGATTCCATAGTCACTCACTTGGTGTTGAAACAAATAAGCACTGTCCCATATTTCTGTGTCTCAGTTCACATATGGCACATAGGGCTCACCCTCTTTCAGTTTTGCCTCTGTATCCTCACGTAGGGATGTAGAAGACTTCACATTTATCGGGTAGATGGGAACAAAGAACATTATTAAGCTCCATGACTTAGAAGTATTGCATACCACTGTCTCTCATATTTTGTTAATAATGCTAATGGAATTGCTCCAAGAGAGGTTATGAATCTACAACCCACTATTGGACAGCTGTTTACATCATCAGTTCTTCATCACAGAGTCTGGCTATCTCTGCCATTGAAAGAGACAATTTCATGTAACATTCATCAGAAGGTGACATGGGAAGTCCTTCTTTGGAAGGACTACATCAGCATGTAGGGATGTGTTCCCAGACTTTGCCATAAAGAGTTTATCTTTCTACCCACATTGTAGATGTAGCAGAAACTGAGAAGAGAATATCTGGGCCAGCAGAGTTTGAGAGCCAAGAATAAGCCAAGAAACGTTTTCAATCTGGCTTCTACAATACTCACGCAGGATAGAAAAAACCTGACTAGAGAAGAACCAAAGGACAAGAAATACTTGAAAGATGAGCAGAGAAGTAAATGTGAAAAAAAAACAAAAAACGAAAAAACAGAGTGTTCACAATAGCTCATGCTCTTGTGAAGCAGGAGAGACAAACATAGAAGCTACGCTCTGCTTCCCTTTTCTTCTGTCCACATCTCTTCCCTCTCTATGACCATGGGCAGATTACCTGAACCTGTCACAAACCCATCATTTCCATGCTTATAGAACCTACTGCCTTTGAGTTATCCATCTAGGTGATGTTCAGAATATACCAGGAGTGTGGGCTAAGCACTAGCTGACATCCTCAACTTGAAATAACAAAACTGAGGACTACCCACCAACAGACCATGTCCTACTTGAACAGCATGAAGTCTGTTCTCTCCATGTTGGCTGACTCAAAGCACTAGCTAGAGGAATGCTCTGAAAGCCATGTGAGTTTCTCATCTTTATGTTCTGTCCGCTCTGCTCTTGAGGCTCATTGTTATTTCAGATGTGGCCCTGGAAATGAGCACAATTATCCTGATGTGTATGGACAGTTGGGTGCACAATAGGTTGGGATTATTAACTCTCTTATTCAGGACACTACATTTCTATTAATGTTACATTAGCTTTGTTGAAAGTCATGTACCATGCTATTACATAATGAGCTTACAGTCAACTAATCCCCTATGGTTTTGTTTTACATGAATTTCTGGAAAATGAAGACTTCTCCCCACTCTGTATTTACACAATTAATTTTGGATGGGAGAGGTGGGACATTCAGTGTACCTCAGGTAAATTTCATCTTGTGTATTCTGTCCCATCCTCTAGTCTGCTTCTTGAATCTAGATTTTATCACCCAGAGTTATTAGCTGTCCGCCCAGCTGGGTGCCATCTGCAACTTTGATAAGCAAGCTTCTCTGCGATTTAGGCAGGCATTTGTGATGGTCAAGTTTCAACTGTTTTGCATAGACTATTGTTAAAATGAGATTGTATCCCTTTGCATATATTAGCCAATGAAAAGAAAATTAGTAGACCAGTCAATTTATGGATGAGCTACTGCCTACTCACAAGGTGACATGCAAAAAAAAAAAAAAAAATCACCTTGCCTCTGTTTCACATTGCTCTCTCTCTCCAGAGAGGTACCAGGAATGAAGACAATGCTTTTTGGTACTGATTAAATTTTTTCCTCTTGTTTGAAGTCTAATAGGCATAGTAACCCTCAAATATCCAGTGCAACATGTCTCTTTTCCCTTGAAATCCATTCTTCCTCTAGTCTACTTTGTCTCAGAACCCGTCAATTGCATTCTGCCAGCTCCTGGGCCTGTAAGACCTTGGTGTCCTTGTCGAGTCTTATTTTCCCCTCACACCCCAAATTCCAGTTATCAGCACATTGTTTTGCCTCAAGCTTCAGAAAATAACCAAGACATAGTTCTGGGTATAGTTCATCATTGCAGTTGCCGCTAGCCTGAGCTGAGCTGCCACCATCATTGGCCTGGACTGGTGCTCAAGCCTCTTCAGCTCTCCTGAGTCCCACCATTTCCTAACTACAGCCTGTCCTCCTCTGGGGAAGCATAAGCCATCTTTTGGGAAGATAAGTCAGATCACATCCCTCTTCTGCTTGAAACACCACAATAGCTCTAAGTTTGCTCGGAAGAAATAACTTATTACAGTCAAAAACCACCTTGGGCAACAAGGTCCCTCAGTCTACCAGCCTCTCTGGATGTTCCTTCTTGCCCGTGGAACATTCTAGGAAAGGCTTTCTGCTTGTTCATTCTGTTGGATGGCTCCCTTCCTGCTCAAACACATCTTACATTCCTTGACCAAATATATCTTACATCCTAGGGGATTTACGGTCCATTCTGCTTCTTATGTCCCTGGCCAACCTAAGGACTCTCTTGACTGTACAGAACACAACCCCCTTTTCCACGTTCCAGTGTTTTTCTCTCTTTATTCTACTTCTTTTTCTCCTTTATGTTGCATGTTGCCTAGCATATGTCAACTCCTGGTTTATGGCACGTGTCTTCCCACTAGATACAAACAAGGGTTTCCTTTGCTTGGTACTACAGTCCTGCATGGAAAATACGCCATGCACCTAGGTAGTTCCTTGTAAATATCTGTGAAGTGATTAAGCCAATGGCTCTAGGTTAGCCTTCAGACTTCCAACTATCTCCCTGGTCTAAGTTTCTACAGCTATACTGCCACCTAATATTTGTTCAGTAGAATTCAAACGTATTTCTCTCAACACTAGGGAACCCTTCCTTCTAGTTAAGATCTACTTATTCAGGAATCAAATAGATACATTCAATCAGAAAAGGTCCCCTTTTGATTATATTAATGGATCATATTAAAGTGAGCTCTTCTGACTAAAAAGACAGCAGAGAAACTATTTGAAGAACCTCAGTTGCTATGCCTGCGCCAAAGTCCTTCTCATGGAGGAAGTTAAAACAAAACAAAACACCAGAAAACCAAAACATATGTTGATCAGTATGATGAGTGCAAGTTACCAGAATTCACTGCTAAGAATAACTGTGTATGATACATCGTCATTTACAAGAGTTTTTTCCAAAAGGAAAAGCAATTATCTTTTAGACCTTATTTGAGCTCTGCTCTCACTTCTTCCCCTCTTTTCTCTCCCAACAGTTGCATGGTTAGAAGCTCACTGAAGGTCTTGTTTCAAGAAGAAGATAGGAACATCTGGAGCAACCACAACATCTGGAGAAAAGAGAGCTGTAGATTTTAATGGAAGATGTACCTGGCATTTTTTTTTTTTAAGTCATTCAACCCATTGCTAAAATAGAAAGACATCCAGTCTCCCAGTTGAAACACAGGCTCAATTAGAAATTGTGCTGAAATTCGAAATTACAACCATTTCTCCCCCTAAACGACAGGATTACATGGCATCACTGAGAAACTGACAGGTAATTTGAGAAACTAAGGTTCCTCGGACTCTGTAGTTAATGGAGAATTTAGCACCAATTCCTGTGTAATTTGCACTTCTGAGAAGCAGAATTATTATAAAGTCAGACATCTCCAGCACTTTCAACTCTTGGATCTGCCAGGCTTTAAGATGACCAGGAATGTAGAAGGACTAGGGCCAGAGGTCACCATTTCAATATCTGAGGCTGCCCGGCTCCCCCAAACTGGCATTTGAACTGAAGAGTTGGAAATTGGAGGTGACATTCAGAAGTCTCTGAAAATTATAACCCCGACTTCCTCTTGGAGACGCTTATCTGAATCCTAGCTTACCCTTTGATGAGGTTACTGAAAAGGCACTCTGCTCCGTGCTCTTGAAAGATAACAGACAGCGCCAGTGAGGCCCCAGTGTATCCCTTGGGGAAAAACAGTAGCAGTTGTAACAAGTGGGGACACTAATTAAAGAGTCTGGGCAACTTTGAGAGGATGAGGGAGTCTGGCCCTGGTGCCTCTTTTCCCTGGGCTTCTCGCTGGAGAGATGGCCTGAGCCATGGGGTTCTTTAATAAGTGCTCCTCAACGCTGCTGCCCCAGGAAGCAACATTTGTGCTAGAAGGGGTCACTCCTGGAGACTGTAGTACCCTGCTCTTCAACTGGCTGTTCCGTTTGTTTTCCTACCCCAAAGGGATGAGACAAAATGAGAAACAGACACCAAAGCTGTCGCTTCTTTCCCAGGCATCACACAGGGCATGGCAGTCCCTCAGTAGGCTCTGTAGTCAGTACTACTGGCTCCTTTGATATACAATGGCAGGGGCTACTGAACCCATGCTGCCCTCATTCTGAAGTCCACCCTACTCAGGGGCTCACATACTTTCTTTTTTTACTCTTCTGCTTCTGTTTACCTGGCTACTTTAATATACATAGATCCAGAACGTTCAGACAAGACCTACAAATCCAAGAATTGCTTCTCCAGCTCCTTGCCAGGGACTCGGTGCATGAAGGTGCCCATTCAGTACTGTTTATTGGAGGTGTGTGTCCTGTGAGCTTTCTAACATTTAGCCTGAAAAGTAAGAGCCTCAAGGTCCACAGTCCTGCTTCCTCTGCCTCCTGCTGGCTGTGTGACATTAAACAAATTAGTTCGCTCCTATAACCTCACCCTCTTTACCTGTCATGAGAAGAAAAAAAATTAAAAATGACTAGCACAGCTGAAAAGGTCAAAGTATTAATACTTTGGGTTATTGGTCAAAATTATAATTTCTTTCTTTAAGTACATGGGATTTAGGCAAGACTTTTTTGAATAGTACTGGGGCCATTAACAAATAATAATACAAGGGAACTGGTGAGATGGCTTAAGGTGTTAAGCCACTTGCCACCTAGTCCAATGACCAGAGTTTGATCCCCATGATCCACATGGTTGAAAGAAAGAACCAATCCCCACAAGTTGTTCTTTGACCTCTGCATTTTCTCTCAGATGTGTCACACACACACACACACACACACACACACACACACACACAGGGCTAGGGAAATATCTAAGTTATTAGGGTTTGATGTATAAGCAGTGGACCTGAACTAGATCCCCATCAACCACTGCAAAGCGAGAAATAAAGGTATTCCTGGGAAGAGCGAGGCAGATCCTTGGAGCTCCTTGGCCAACCAGAGTAGCTACATTGGTGAGCCTAGGTTCCCGTGACAGGCCCTTTTTCAAACACCAAGGTGGGTGACTCTGGAGGAATGACACTTGGGGTTGTCCATTCTTCTCCACGTGTACCAGCACACATGTGTACGAACATCCACATATACATGCACTCCTACCCATACCATGCACCCATCTGTGTGTGTGTTCTTGAAATTCATTCATTGTTCAACAGGTATGCAATGAATACTGTGTATAAACTATTATTATCTGCGATAAATAATAGAGTGAGTCTAAACCATGACTCTTATCCTTCAGGCTTACACTGTAGTGAATGATAGGTATAAGGGTAGTAAGTGATAAGAACACTCTTTAAATCCATGCAATAAGAGATTATGGCATAGCTTTGTGTCAATCCAATACTTGGATGTCATCCTCTAGTTTCATGAATTCTTCAAAGATGGAACTCTAAGATTTTAAATATGCCGGAGAAGCCACCAGAGTCCATTCTGTTCCTTATAAAATAAATCCACATGGTACATAACTGATTGTTCTATATTAGAACAAGCAGTGGCTTTGTAAAGAAGTGAGAACATCTTCATTATCTACATCTAGAGTCTCTAGATGAAAGATGGTTTTAGGAGCCTGACAATCAGGGGTCCCAGGTCATTGGACAGCTGAAGTGATACCCTCAGAAGCCTGAATCAAACCCCTGGGTGTCAGGAAGCATCTGCTGTAGATGACCCATCAGGAATGTGATTCTGGAGGGCTCAGCTGATAAGAACCAGTACCTTGTGTGACAGCAGGAGTGGGGGTTTCTGCCTCCCAGGAATATTCTGAAGCAAAGGCTTCTTGGAACTGAGAGCCCATGCCGAGCAGAAAACAGTCATTGGTTTTGCAAACAGTGCATTCACTCACAGACTGAAGAGTAATCTTCTTATGTGCACAGTGTAGAAAGGACAGCTGGTCCCAGGACGGTCTTTTCAGCCACAGCCGCACATTCAGAAAAAAAGTTATTGTATGACCGCCATTCTCTAAAATAAATGACAGATAATGACAAATCTAAATAACTCACACACAGGTGCTCTATCTTCATAAAGGTCCTTGTAGAGTATAAAACTTTAATAACCCAGGTCTTAGGTACATTAGGAAAAATCTGTAAATGATGTTTTTAAAAAGATGTGCTGGGGTTCATGGCAATTCTTGCATTCATCCATACTGCATACATTCTTACGTCTCTCTGTGTGTGTATTTAGAGGCCCGAGGTTGACACCACATGTCTTCCTCTATCATCCACTACTTTATTTTTTGAGACAGGGTGTTTTCATTGATATGGCTAGCATGGCTGGCTAAAGAAGTCCCCCACAGTACAGGCATGTGGCCCCACATTTGGTCTTTATGTAAGTGCTGAGGATCCGAACCCAGATCCTCAGACTTGTGCACCAACACTTTCCCCACGCCTCAATTCCTACTTTAGTGTCTGTCTGAATAGAATTATTCTTTTATTCCCTAAAATTCCTGCTAAAGTGTCTGGAGCTAGTTGGTAGCAGCAGTTAATTTTTTAGGGGTGTCCCTAAATATTTCTAAAATAGCAAGACTGGTAATCGTGTCACTGGGAAATAGCAGTTGACTGGATCAACTGTTTAACTCTCATTCAGTAGATGCTTAGCTTTAGACACAGAATGTTACCTATTGTGTCCATTGATGTGTGCTCACTCTGTGCCTAGAATAGTGTTTACCATATAGTAAGCACCCGATAAATATTTATTAGTCAGTGGGTGATTGAAAGGATAAGCTTGTTGTCTGGGTGGATTGCTCTCCAGTTGCTGTTAACAAGTAAGGCGACCTCTGTACTAGTTGAACTGGAATACATATTATCTATGCAAGGAAAGTTCATTCCTGTATTCATTTATTCTCCATTTACCTAGTTATTTATTCATTCATTCAAAACCAGCTATTTAGCATTGACTGTGTGCAAGTCACTGTGATGGGAGACATAAAGTTGCATTATGGGAAACACAAAGACGGACAAGACACATTTCCCATCATCAGAGAAGTCATACATGTGTTTATGTTGTGGCAAAGGCATAACCAAATAGAGCGATTGGATAAGGGCTGAGCTAGAAAGGCAGCCCTGAAGGTGCCTTAATTCTGAGATTCCATGATACAGAGATCTAAGGATTAATTTAAGATAGTTTCTAGGCAACATAAAACCTAGTGCTATTGAGACGTAAATGTTAGATTTTTTTCCATGGTGAGTGCTTTATGGAGAATATGCAACTGAAGTGACTTTAGAAACTAGCTGATCATTGGCCCTGGCTTCTGAGCAGTCTCTGTGGTACAGGATCAACTGCTGAACAAGCCACAGCTTCTACAGACTAGGAAGATGAGCAGCTTAAGCTTCTGCTCAGATGGCCTTCATCTCAGCTGGTAACCATCCTGAAGATCAGGCCATCCTGTGTGCCTTCTCTCTGCTCTACTGAACCTCATGGATCTGCTGCTCAAGCATCGTATCAGTCATAGCCAGGATAAACTTGAGGAGGATAATAGAACTGAAAAACACACAGAAACAAGCTTCAGGCAGAATAATCCCTTCCATTGGATAAACCTCAGTTTCCCAAATATTTGTTCTTATATATTATCTTACCCGAAGGGACACCAAGTCTCTAAGTGGGATTCTCTTTTGTTTAGGCCAACACACGTAACTAGTGGTAGCCCTGGAGCCTCTGTAGAGAGACCAGGAATCCTCCTTCTGCACAATAAGAGGCTCTGTATACATGAAGGTATGGAGTAAACCCTCCCACTGGTCCCCACAAGATTCTCTGGAATACCAGAGCCCTGCATCTCACTGACCACTAGAGTGGCATGAACCACTGGGCCTCACAGACCATCTAGCTGACAGAAGGGGAAGATATGCTCTGTCTTCATGCTTGTCAGGTCCGTGAGTGTATTAAGGTATCACAAGGCTATGGCACTGGGGAAATTGGACCACAGCCAAGACCAAAGTCATCAAGTGAGGGTACAGGATGGGTTGGCAGATAGACTCTGCCTCAGTCCTCCAGAACAAGGAGCAGGCACAACCTTTCTATTGTGAATGAGGCCAAGTATAGTTGTTGTAGAGTCAGAATGCCTATTGATGTCATTGACCCTTTAAAGCTGCCATTGGGAAGGACCACTTGAAAGGATTGTAGAGGCCTTGTCTGCAGGCCTTCGCAGTGGACTCAAAAGGCCTGGATTCAATTTTCTTGTCTACCCTTCACAGCATAGATGTTTGGGGAAGGGTTATGTAAAAGAGCATTTATGAAAATACTTTGGCAGTGTGTATATAGTGAATTAGCATGAGGATTTTCCTTGAAGCAGAAGGCTCTGACGAAGCATTCAGCAGCAAACCCTAACTCTTCAGGGCCGCATGGCACATCCCAGCCGCTAGCATAGGCAGACAGTAGCTCAGGGGGCCACTGCTGAGATCAGCATTTTAATGTTTGTTGATTGTGGCTCATAACCCAAGCTGTGGACCTAGGACCCCTCTGTGCAAATGACATACAGAGAGAAGTTGGCTTTACAGTAGTATAATATTATTACTCTCCATAAGTGAGCGCTTCTGCAGCAAACCCTCCGCTAAGTTCCTAGCCTCCATGAATTCATTTAATATGTTAAACAAGGTAGTGGCCAGTCATTCAATAAATAATTTTTAAAGCATGTACAATGATCTAGACTCTAAAATACAGAGATGGAATGATATATTTTCCCCTCAAAACAAATAGCCAAACAAAAATGCTTCATAGTTTTGTGGAGAGACAAAACCTTAAAACACAACATAATACATTACATTTGAAATGTTAAGGGGATGGAAAACTTAGGTTTCTCAGGCAATGAGGAAGGATGGCCCAGCCTAGCAGCCAAGACTTGAAGAATATTATTTGTGACCAAAGTTAGACTTACCATCTGTGCAACATAATAGAAAGTGCACCCCTCAAATTATCAGTGGGAAAATAAATATCACTCTGTATCATGTGGATTCAGTTAGCTGCTCCAGGGGCCAGCTAATGACACGAAGATGATTGTGTGAAGCGAAATATTACAACGAATTTCATAAGCTGCAGTGATATTTTCTCAGCTCATGAAAAACAAGATAATGTCCATAAAAATAAGATATTATGGTAAAATCGGTATTAATTACTAGGAGCCAAAGTGCACTGCTGGAGGCTGTAAAACTTTTAATATTCCAGAAGAAGGCAGTTCAAGGAAGAGGCTAGCCACGATGGCTTAATCGCTTGGCAGCGCCCCGGCCTATCTTGCTGTACATCAGAGCCAAGGCAGCACAATCAGTCCCAAATAAACAACCCCTCGAAGCATGGCAAATTTGGCTGAGACGTCTGAGTGGGATGTTGGAGGTATGGGGGCCTGGGAGTATAAAGTGTCTTCTTTGCATTTTACTTTCTCACTGCTGAGGAGCTGGGATCAGCTGAGAGCCACTGGCTTTGCCTTTGGCAGGGATTTGCACACATGGGCCATTGGCTCTTTAAGGTCTAGCTTTTGTACTTCCTGTTGCTATAGATGGACACCATAGTTCTTGTGGAGAGTGGAGATTTTCTCCCTCTCTTTCTTCACACACACACACACGAGCACACACACACACGAGCACACACACATGTGAGCACACACACACACGCACACACACAAAGGCACACACATGTGCATGCTCCATGCTCTGAGCTCCTACCTTATAAAGGTCAGGATTCTTTAACCGGTTCAGTTTCCCTCTTTGAATGTTAGACCCGCTTGTTGCCAGGCTCTTATGTGCCATAAACGGAATAGAAACATATGCCCATGCAGCACTAAAACAGATCTGAAATGACATCTCTGCCTCCTGTCGGGTGGCAGCTGAAGTCAGACATCTTAATGTATAATATTATGGGAATTACCCACATTAAGATAAAATATCTGGATTTAAGTAACTGCCTTTTGTTCTGAATTAACTTGAAAACTGAACTCAGCAAACAAAGGCAGATGACTTGGGGTTCCGGAAATTTGCTTCCCAGCCATTGCGTCTCTGGTGGTGATGCCATGCAGGCATTCCAGTGGATGTTTGCAGTTTTGCTAACTGGGGATAGGGAACCTGATTGAGTTCCTGTTTTTGAGATACCAAGGGAACACAGGAGGCTGCCCTATAAACGAAGAGATGTGAATGTTTAGAAGAACAGTAGAAGTTTAGTTCTGTGATGATCTGCTTCATCCCCAAGGCTTAAGCAATCAGCAAACAGGCCCTAGAATACAGAGAATGTTTTAAAAGTATTACTTGAATGAATAACACGGCATCTGTTTACCTTATCCTTTTCTTTGGCAATTAAAAACAAGTGTGTGTGTGTGTGTGCGCGTGCGTGCAACACATGCATCTGTACATGCATACACACATGCACACTCATGTGCATGTGAACACACACACACACACACACATTCACACGTGCACACACTGATGCTAGAGGAAGATTTTGGGTATCCTGTTTTATCTCCATTCTGTCACTAACCCTGGAGCTAGCTTGGAAACTGGCAAGCCTCAGCAGTCATCTTGTCTTTGCCTTCTCAGAGAGTTGGGATTATGGGATTGGGCAGTTACGCTCAGCCCTTTATGTGAATGCTGGAGATTTGAACTCAGATCTTCAAACCTACATGGCAAGTGCTCTCACCCATTGAGACATCTCATTCCTTCATTGACCATTTTGTACCAGTACAAGCCTCTACTTCCCTCACCTGGTTGGAACCTGTACTGCAGTACCACCAGCATTAAGTGTGAGTAGGCTCCATCTTTTAAAGGCCTTTGCAAGAACTGATAGTGTCCGTTGTGTTTCTAGTTGCTGGGAGTTCCCTTTCTGGCTGTTCCCTTTGCAGGCTAGCATGCCAATTTGACTAGGTAGACTGAGGTGCCTTTATTCATTGGTGCCATAAGAGTCTCTGAGAATCCTCTGCTATTTGGAGAAGCATGCCAGAAATCCTGGGCTTCCACTATACTGCCCCAAGCTGTAGAGTGGACCTGGGGACCATCTCACTGATTGTTATTTTGTAACAAGTGGTTTGAGGCTCCTGAATGACTTAGATTTACATGGGAAAGCCAGGTGAGTGGTTTCCATGACCTTGCCCCCAGTGTTTAACCAACCTCATGCATTCTACCAAGTTCAGATGGTTCAGAAGAAAACAATACAAAACACCAACTTGTGGTTAAATTGTGGTGTCTCCAGAATGAACTAAACTGTTGATTTTCCCAGGATGGCCAGTTGTGGTGAGGTCTGAAGACAGAGCCTGACGGTTGGGTCCTTTTTAAAGGTGCTCATTGGGTTTGCAGAAAGTCTGGTGTTTGTGAGGAGGTAGGGACTGGTGTGGGACTGGATTGGAGAAAAGGAATGTAAGCTATTTCTGTCACAGGGAGTTAGTGTGTGAGCCACAGACATGCACATGCCACTGTAGAATAAACTGTAAGTAAATGGCTGAGGAATGAGATCAAAGAAGGAGAGAAGAGACAGATGGTGGATAGAGATTCCAGGAGTCATTGGAGAAGTGCCAGCCATCCAGCAGGAGATGTGGGACACCTTAACATCAGGACTGGGACAATTGCCTATACTCACAAGAAACAAGTGGGAGACCCAAGAAGAGAGTTTACCATAATGCATAGATCATAAAAACAATTTGTTGACAAACTGAAGACTTTAGTGTGAAAGGCCAAGCTGTAAATGTTTTGGAAGTAAATAAAGGAAGACATCTTTGTGACTCGGAGCTAGGGAAAATTTCTGAAACAAAACACACAAGGCATTAATAATACATTCAAAACCTGACCAACTTAACTACATTAAAATTAAGAATGTGTGTTCACCAAGTCAATAGCATAAAGAATGTGAAAAAGACAGACCACAGATGGGCTGAAGCAGATCATCAACACATGGGTATAATAAGCAGTGTCCAAAATACACAGAAATGAGAAAATCCAATAAGAAAAACATGAATGATGTAGCAGTGGCAAATGGGGTGGAGGGAGAGGTACGGAAAGATGTTCTGTGGTAAAGAGCATGGATGTGTAAATGGCCAAGATGTCATGGGAACTGGGCAGGTTGGGGTACACAATAGGGAGAGGAGCTGTAGCACAGGCTCGGAAGCACGCGACTATACAGAAGGAAGTTAGATACAGAAACTAGCCAAATCATAAGCCTTTTGCTATCTCCTTCCAACGTGGATCCAAATGGCCTCTAGCAGGTCACTGGGAGAAGGTTAGAGCATGAAATGATTAATCCACAGATATCACACAAAATCATATGCCATGGAGCCCAATTCCAGCATTCACATTTGGGCCACTTTTGTGTTAGTCTTCAACCCACCAAGCACCACAGAGACCAAGTATAAAATCTGCCTGGCAGGGCTGGATTTGATTGGACTTGGCAGTCACCTCCATCCATCACACCCCTTTCATCTTGTGACTCCTGCTGGGATCCCAGTCCCAGAGGGTGACCTGTGATTGTCCCATGACAGCACAGTGGCTGCCATAGTGATCTCCCTTGGCTATAGCAGGCAACATCACTAGACACAAGCCTTTCTTCAAGAAAATTCTTCAAAGGGCCCCTTTCCTTGAAATGCTATGCGCTTCTTCACTGGGCTCTGAAACAGAATAATTCATTAGTCAGTGAAGAACAATCAATATCACACTCCGACAATTTACACACTGACTCTGTTTACCCAGTGGACTCTCTCAGATAATATTATTTATGATTCTAAATAACTCCTTCAGCATTCAATAGAGCCAGGGGTGCCCCAGAGACTAGGACACAATCAAATTATGAAGACATATGGTTAGCTCAGCCCTGAAAATGTCCAGACACATTTCACTGATGGGAGTCTCACATTGGTCCCTTCTCTGATCCCTCCTAGAACCTTCCTAATGGTTCCTGCAGGAGGAGACTTCCCTCTCAGAGGAGACATTAAGGTGCATCCAGGAAAAGAGGCTGCCAGGGTTTTTTTTTTTCTTTCTTTTTTCCTTAACCATGGCTATTTTAGGACTCTCCAAAATTCAGGGTACTTGAAAAGGTTGTAGAAAGATTCAAGACTAATTAGCAATCAGGATGTTGATGGACTCAAACACATATGCCTGGGGTAAATGAGAAAGGTGTGTGTTTGTATGTGTGTGTGTGTGTTTGTGTGTGTGTGCATGTGTGTGTGTTCATGTGTGTGCACACACATGGGTAGGTCTCATAGCACAGATGAGATTAGGTTTGAAGCAGAGGATCTATGAGGAATGAGGGTAAAATAAATGCTCTGGGGTGCACAAGAATTCAGGGTTATCTCGAAAGTCATTTCAAGACAGAAGGAGAAAGAAGGTGAGTCTATGTACTTAAAAACATATCTGTTAATTATTTGATTTGTTCCAATGAGCATGTATTATTTATGTAATTAAAGTACACAGAGAAGGCAAGACATTCTCTTCCTCTTCTTCCTTTTGCTCCTCCCACTTTTCTCCCTGCCCTTCTTCCCCCATCCCTTCCCCTGCATCCAGATTAGAGAAGCCATGATAGGTTTTGATATCACCAACTGATTGGTTGGGACTGTCTCTCAGTGCGTGCTCTGAGCCCATTTAGAAGAAGAGAGTGTAGAGGCAAAGGGCCCGGGAGAGCAAAGAGTATAGCTCGAAGTTTGAGTGTGGAGAATGCTGAAATCCCCACTTTCTGGGAACAAATGACCTTTCTTTTCTGAGAGCAGACTCCCAATAGAGAGGGCTGGCACAAAGAGGGGAGGAAAGCTTGGCCCAGGGCCTCCTAGCTGTCTGCATCGTGGTGTGGTGATCCCAGACTGGTGGAGGAGCTTCTGGGGCCAGGAGAAAGAGCCCAGACAGACACTTTGGGCTGTGACAGCTTTTCAAAAGCCTTGGGTATGTGCCAGCCTCTGGCAGTCACACTTGAAAGCTGCCCTTTCCACATACTCTTCACAAGGCCCAGAGCTCAATGAGAGAGACATCGTCATCCCTGCTGGCCGGACAAGGCAATGAAGAGCTCCAGCAGGCACACCCTGACCTGGCACAGTAACTCTCAACTCCCTGGGACTCAGCCATCTCTCTCCTAGCCTGATGGCACTCTTCCTTGTGAAACTGGAGTATCTTAGGGCCAGCAGTGTGTGGCTGTGCATAGGTCTGGCCCAAAGTGTAATCTGTGATACAGGCTTCAAGGCTTAGAAACATATCACAGAGTAAAAGGAAGCTCCCCTTTTTGTCTAAATGTTCTTTGGTTCAATTAGCAGCTGGATCTCTGCTTCACAGGAGTCTTGTGGATATTCTGACCTGTCTGTCTGTCTGTCTATCTGTCTGTCTATCTTCTTCCTTCCCTTCCTCTTTTGTCCCTCCTTCTCCTAATCCCTCCCTCTGCATTTCTCTTTGTCTGCCTCCCTCTTGCCCTTCATCCTTCTTACCTTCTTTCTCTAGACTCTTCCTTTCTTCCCCTTCCTCCCTGCCTTCAACCCTCTTTTCCTCCCTCTCCTTCTACTTCCTTCTTCTCTTTTCTCTCCCTCTCTTCACTCTTTTCCATTCATTTTGCACTTTTATCTTAAAATATCTAAGGAATAGCTCTCATATTCCAAACTCTCAAACATGTGCCTGTAAGCCTCTCATAGCCCACTGTCAAGAGAGGAGAGCAATTCCCCAAATGAGAGTGGCAAGATCAAGGGCTGTGGGACTAGAAGCTGTTGTCTGAGCAAGCTTCTGGCATGAGAGGAAACTGTAGGCCAACTTTCTGAAGTTTCCATCTGTTTATTCATAAGTTCTCTCAAGAAGAAAGTCCTGTGTCGCTGGGTGTGCACATGGACAGACCCAGTTCAATGAAGTGATACCTCAAGTCACATTTAGACCCAACTCAAACATGGAATGCCTCGTCCTAGGCCACAGTCAAAGTTCATAGATTCACATAGGTATAGCTACTTCTCTTTTTCCAAGCCACATTTTCCCCATCTTGGTGGAAGCTAACAAGTCAACTTCCATTTTCTAAGGTCCTATTATCAGTCTGTGGCTCTGTGCACAGGGCCCACCTCAGAACACCCCACCCCTCTCATTTATGAGGTCAGTACTGTAGAGCATCAAGGCATGCTTTCAACAGATTCTCAGAAAGCAGCTCAGGTACCACCTGCTCCGTGCCCCCCACCCACCTCCTCCACACACTGAAGTACCTTGCTTCACCTGCTGTCACCATGATGGGTTTGTCAGAAAGATTCCTCCATCCCCTATCCCCTTCCAATATGGGAGTCAGACACATGTAACCAAATGATCCCATCCAAAGACTTTACAGCATTGAGTGGTTCTCAACCTTCCTCATGCTGAGGTCCTTTAATACATTCCCTCATATTATGGTCACCTCCCAACCACAAAATTGTTCTGTTCCTATTTCATAACTGTAATTTTGCTATTGTTATGAATCATAATGTAAGTATCCGATATGCAAGATATCTCATATGTGTGCTCCAAAGCAGTCAAGACTTCCAGGATGAAAAGCACTTCTCCAGAAGGTTTGAGCTGAGAGACAGTCATACCCACCTGTGTAGTTTGAATAGTAGTGGCCTCCATATACTTATGTGTTTCAATGCTCGGTCCATAGGAAGTGGCACTATTAGGAGGGGTGGCCTTGTTAGAGTAGGTATGACCTTGTTGGAAGAAGTGTGTCACTATGAATGCAGGCTTTGAGGTCTCCTATGTTCAAGCTAGGTCTGGTGGGGCAGTTTCCTTCTGCTGCCTTCAGACCAAGATGTAGAACTCTCAGCTCCTCCAGCACCATGTCTGTCTGCATGCTACCATGCTTCTCTCCATGATGATAATGGACTGAACTTCTGAAACTGTAGACCAGCCCTGATTAAATGCTTTCCTTTACACAAGTTATCATGGTCATAGTGTATCCTCACAGCAATAAAACCCAACTAATATATCACCCCTCCCTACTATGAGGTAGAACACACAGCACAGCTTTCTCCAAAGACATTCTCTTCCCAGCCATGCCCTCACCCTGTATCCCTTCACATCCTAAAAGAGTGAGGACATTAAAGCTGCAAAGTCAATTTCTGGATATTTCCGTGGTTAGCAGCTGATATGAAGCCAACTCAGACCCTAGGCTCTGGTTTTAGAAGGTAAAGAACAGGCAAGGATATTTCTGTCTAGGGGCGATTAAGGGACATGAACATGTGAGAGATGGACATTGTCTGGGGTGGGGGGAAAGAAAGGTACCCCAAAAGGTTGACATGATTAACCTCATTGACTGGAGCCAACAGGTCAAGGGACTCATTCTTCTGGCTGCAGTGATGGAGTCCTGTGAAGCTGATGAGCATCTGGATAACTACCATTGTCCTTGGCCCTAGGAGCATTTTCCCTGGGACATTTGCATTGAGAATCATAGATTGTTTTGTTTTCCATGTTTTATCGATGTGAACATGTTTTGAGGGTCTTGAATGTGCTGCTTATTATTTGGGTTCTTCAGAATGTAAGCATACTCGAAAATTGAATCATCTCACTTCTGAGGTTCTAGGGAAGAACATGTGCACCCAATGGAAGACAGCTCAGAACATGACCTCAAAGAGCTCCCATTCCTCAGACACTGAAATGCCTCTATCTTAGATCTACCCTGGTGACAATACAGAGATGACCTCTATTTCTTTGGACTTGAATTTAACTTGGTCAATTTGGACTTTGTCTAGACTTTAATTCACAATGACTAAATACTTTGATTTTGGTCTTTAATCTCTTTGGGATTTTTAATCTCTAAATTCTTCCCCAGAAATTTGATAATGGGAAAGGTTTATATCCAAATTGGGGGCATCTTATTTTGGCATTTATTATTGAGGAGTCTTCATGCATTTTTTATTAGCTCTTTATGCATGTTATTATTGAAGTATCTTCATGCTGCTATTAAATCTCATTACAGAACCTCTGATGAGTTTATTGGGCCATGTGGCTGGGCATAAATTTGGATTGGAAGTAGAATAGGCTCTGAACTTTCAGCCTTGGGCACAGCATATCTTTGAAGCTGATTTCATTAATGTACTGTTAGGGCCCCTTTCAGAGCCTTATGGGAGCAAAATCAACCATGCCTTATGGTGGTCCCAGGAAGATACAGGTAGGATTATGGATGTTGATGTTGGTGAGAAGCTGGGATTGTTAGCTCCTTTCTTACTTGGAGAAGATGATTATATCCCCGGTTTGTGGGCACTAAAAGATAAACCTAATGAGTTGAAGCAAACACACACACACACACACACACACACACACACACACACACACACACTGGGGAATGCTCATTCCTTCTGTAATGACTAATTTTCATTACCAACTTAACTGAATGTAAGATCATCTAAGAGAGGTTCTTTGAGGAGTTTGTGTGAAGACATTTCCAGAGAAAACTAACTGAAGAGAGAAGGCTCACCCTGAACATAGGTGGTACCATGCCAGCAGGCTGGAGAACTACACTGAGTGAAATGGGAAAAGAGGAGAGCCAAAGGAGGGCCAGGTTCCCCATGCTCTCTGATTCCCGATCCATAGAAACCAAAGGAGGGCCAGGTTCCCCATGCTCTCTGATTCCCAATCCATAGAAACCAAAGGAGGGCCAGGTTCCCCATGCTCTCTGATTCCCGATCCATAAAAACCAAAGGAGGGCCAGGTTCCCCATGCTCTCTGATTCCCGATCCATAGAAACGTGAGTGAGTAACTTAATGTTCCTGCCCCCCCATCTCTCTCTATCTCACTCTTTCTGTCTCTCTCTGTCTCACTCTATCTCTCTATCACACTCTGTTTCTGTCTCTCTGTGTTTTTGTCTCTCTCTGTCTCACTCTGTCTCTGTGTGTGTCTCTCTGTCCTCTCTCTCTTTCTCTCTCTCTCTCTCTCTCTCTCTCTCTCTCTCTCTCTCTCTCAGCATGTGGTACCTTCAGGCAGCCATGTGATAAGATGAACACAATCCCTATGGTGGAAGGTCCAGGTTCTGTGGAGATCAAATCAGTTCCAGGATAGGAAAGCATTTGTTTTGGTCGGATAAGGACCACGCCCTCCTGTTTAATCTTGAAGGGTATGTTTTAGATTCTGTCTCTGGTTCTCCGTTCATCACAGAGATGTTGCTGGACTTTGGGAGGGAGAAAGCAGTGTTCCATGCTTGCTCCCTTAAGCCTTAGTAGCAATCCTTTTGGACCAGTGGCAAAGTGATTTCTCAGCTGTGAACTAACAGTTTTCTTTGGAATGAATTGTGCTCTTTCAATTTTCCACTTCAAAAGCACACACGTTAGCAGAAGTCACTTACAGCAAATGAAGAGAGGAATTTCCCCTGGGGAGAGGGGTTTGATACTTAGAGAAGGGCAGAGGGGCGGGCTTAGGAGCATCCATTCTCCCCAACTGGGAAGTCACCAGGGGGTCTTTCTGATATCTTCATCCTCACAGCCAATAAGGCCCTAGTTTACAACATGCTAGTGATTGAGCAATGCTCCCGGTAACCGAAATACCCTTGGAGCCACAAGTTCAAGAACAAAAGCTGTGTTAGAGATGGCTGTGCATGCCTGCCCTGTGACAAGAAAGGAGGGCCATGTGGGTTTTGTTGATTACTCCACAAAGTAATTTTGGAGGGATTACTCCATCCCAGTGTCTTCTGTTCAAAGACTGAAACAGCAGTAGAGCTGTGACGATAGGAGGTTTTACATGGTGATTGACTGGACTCCTCACTAAACTCTTTCCAGGCTCCAGAATGCTTCTTTCTTCCTCACCATCCTCACTATCGATGTCTACACTGCCTTCTCCCTCATCAGCACCACCATGCTCTGTAGGGCACTTTTAGGTAGTAGGTAGTGGGTAAGACAGATCATCTCACCACAAACCAGTGACACAGATACCATTAGGAATACCTCCCACGTATGACGCAGAAAACAAGACTAATGAAAACAAAGCTAATACAGGTTGAGTATTCTTTACTCCAGCATGCTTAGTACTGGCGGGGGGGGGTGCTCTGGTTTTTAAATATGATTTTTTAAGTTTGGAACAGTTGTATATACTTCTAATAAAATGTCTTTGGGATAGACATGAGTCTCAACCCAAATTCTTTATGGTTCAGTTTTTCTCTATATAAAGTCTGGAGATAATTCCACACATCTGGGTATTATACACTTGAATGCTTTCCTCACATGCATGTGTTCTATTTGTATGGGAGCACATGTGTGTGCCAGTGTGTATGTGCCTATGTGTACATGTATGTAGAAACCTGAAGTTTACATGAAGAGTCTTTCTTGAGGCAGGGTCTCTCAGGTGAGTCCAGAGCTGGTCAATATGGTTATTCTGGCTAACTAGATTGCTCTGGGATCCTCTGTCTCTGTCTCTCAGGCACTGGCATCATAAGTTGGCTGCCATGTCCATCCAGCATTTACATAAAATCTAAGGATCTGAAGTATAATCCTTATGTCTTTGCAGCAGGCACCTTAACCACTGAAAAACTCTTCTGTCCTTTACCACTATTTTGACAGTGACCTGTCATGTAAGGTAGAGTATGGGATGTTTTCCTTGTTTTATGTCATGACTGACAGTCTTTTATGGTTTTATATTTATATTTTGAAATTAGTTTTCAAATATCAGACTAGAGATGTTTTAACAGGCAAATGGTAGAGGCAGAATTCTGATACACACCGTTGTGACTCCAAAAATCTGTGTTCCCAGTGAGCACATTGCTCACCGTAGTCACTCATCCACTCTCTTCATGGATGCTTCCACTGATAAGGTGCTCACTAGCCCCTGAATTTCCCACTGTGCTATTGGGCGAAGCACAGTTCTCTCTCACCAGGTCTAGGATTTTTCTGCTGGTAGCCACTCATGTAGCATCTTGACCCCTACAATGACACATTTGATGGAGGCAGGACCCGGTTAATGCTTTGCCACTGAACCCTGCAGGATACTGGCAGGGTTGCCATGTAAAAGGCTGACCCATGGAGCCGGTATTCCATGGCATACTGTGAGGCTTAAAATGGGTGTGCTGGGCTTCCACAGAATCTTGCCCTCCTGTGGGGTAGACCCTGAGGGATAGCTGAGTGTCCTGGCATGAGCCTCTCCTCTTTCAACTCCCCATGCCTTCTCAGGGTGGAGATCTCCATGCTGAGGTTCTACTTATTTCTCTGCTCTGGGAGGTTTCCCTGAGTTGATGCTGTTTGCAATGGTTTCCACCTACCTCGGCCAACCTGCCAAGCGTTCTGGCTGGATGAGGCTGTTCACACTTGGAAGGCTTGTTTACCTATCTCCTGCTGAACAAATTTACAAAGTAAACATTTTGGGACATCTCAGAGATTAAAAAATACATCACAACATAAAACTAACACAACTGTGTGTCCTCTTCCATTCTCCTGTTTCTAACTAATAAATCAGAGGGTGGGATTAATGCAGATCTAAGTCCTTGGCACCAGCTCAGTTCTGACATGCTGTATCCACTGAGCTCCCAAGCTCGGTCTCTCCAATAACTCTCAGTGTTCTAGGAAGTATCTGCTAACAGAATATGGACTGCTTCATTGACTATACCTGGCTTCTAATTCCAACTCTGTCTTTCAGTAGCTGTCTGATGAGGTTGCTCCTTAACTTCTCTGAGGTTTTTTTATCTCATGGAAAACTAATATCAATGCTCTATTCTCGAGACAAACTCTTCAAAGACAAGTGATTTCCATCAATTCAGACTGGACCATGGAATGAAGGGTCAGGAGTGGGACACAGCAGCTGGGCCACTGAAGAGACCCCGGGCTTTCTTGGCAGTCCTCAGATCTTTCTGTGCTTCTGTGCATCTATCCTATGTCCTTAACTTAGATAATTTTTCTTCTTTCTTCTTCCTGAATCTCCTTTTGGGATCCTGAGTACTGAACTTAAGGCTTTGTCTATGCTTAATGCATGCCCTACCACAGAGCCATGTCCCCAGCCTGAAAGCAATTCCACGGGTGAGATGGGCCCCTGCATCTCTGCCCAGGAACTGCCACTGCTCCACAAGTGTTGTCTCCTGTGTCTTCTCTTTCTCTGGGGATCACATGCTCTGTCTAGAATGTTCTATGTACAGTTGTAACTTTGGATGCCTTTTCTTGGAAGGTCTTCTCTTCTGCTTGCCCTTTCCCAGCACTTCCCACAGATATATTAGTTACTTCCATGTCGATGTAACCAAGCACCTAGCAGAAAAGGTTCGAAGGGGAAATGGCTGGGCTTGGTTCACCTTTTCGGAGGGTTCAGTTTGTGGTTGGTTGGCCCCCATGAACTTGACCAGAGCATTATGGGCACAACAGCAGATGGCAGAGGAGTGTTGTTCCCATGATTGCAGACAGGAGTAAGGAACATCCGGGAAAGGGGCAAGATGGAATATAGCCCAATACTCACACAGTGATTTTTTCTTCTGTGTAGGCCCCTCCTCCTGCTTGTCACCATTTCTCAATAATGCCACCATTGATTAGGTCAGAACCCGAACCCCATCCGTTAGCAACCAAATCCCTCACCCCAGTATTTCAGCCTGTGGGATACGCACATTCAAGTAATACCACTGGGTGAACTCTGTTCATCTACAATGTTGTCTTCAGTTCTCGGGGGGACTCAGGCTGCCCACTCCTTCTTTATCTGTCCCCCTCTTCTTGGCTCCCAAGGCACAGCACAAGCCATTGCTGCATCACAACATCGTCTAGCAATTGTCTGTTTGCATGGCAGCCTCCCTTGCCAATTTAAGGCAGGGACTGTGCTTATTCTTCACTGTGTCCCTAGTGCCCGGCACAGTGCCAGACAGATAATACACAATTAATACAGCCTTGTTGCTGAATTGTGTGTGCAACTGTACCAGCTCTCCTGTTCCAACTCTCTCCTCCCATGGCATGTTCATGGTCTCTCTCTTGTCCTGTTCTTTTCTCCTTTGTTCCATCACTGTCCCCTCTGTCACCTAATTGACTTTTTTTTCTGCCCAGTAGCAAGGCCAGAGATGCCTCACTAAGTGAATGAAGTACCCATTAGCCATCAAGAGCTGCTACTGTTCTAGGTAAGTAGTGTTTAGGGAATGCTATGGATTCCCACTCTTCCCACATGGCTAACTCCAGGACAAGCTTGGAAGGTGACATAGCCATCTCATCTAACTTGGTAGAGTCTACCATGGAGCCAAGCTGCTCCCATCCCCCCTCCTGCTCTGCTTATCTCTTGCAGCCAGTTCTGGCCTAGCAAGTCAGTCTTCATTACAACAAGGCCCACCTGTTACCTGTAGCCCTTCTCCCTGGTGGCAATAAGTGTGGCTTAGGGCTGGTGGAACAATGCCTGTATACCCTGCTCTTTCTACAAATAGTTCTTGGTGCGCAGGCTATCAGAAGTTCTTGCCCAGGGGTCCCATTGTCTGATATTATATTGCTAGCCCTGCCATCCCACCTCAACAACATCCCTGAGAGAGGAATCATGATGTGCACTGAAGACAGCAGCAGGAGTGGGGAGAGCTGAGGACTTAGGCTCTGGGCAGGTGAAGAGAGCTGCACTACATTGTTTTAAACTTTAAAGAGACAGTTTCAGGAGCCCTGTGCTTATTTATAGTACAATGACAGACTAGAGGAGGAGACCTTGACAAAGCTAATCCTCTGAGGGCCGGTCTAGGGTGGGTAGAATAGGGTGGGACCAGGGTCGGGGAGGGGAGAGTGTCGATGTCACTTTGAACAGAGCTAAGGTGAAAACATACTCTCTGAGGTCATATCCATCCTCCTGCCTCCAAAGCCCTTCCTCTGTCCAAAAAGGTGTATGTCTCTCTCAATTAGGGATGGGACATGAGGGGGCCTTGGTTGAACCATGCCCATTGGCCCTAATTATGTTCACAATTAGGGAAAATTTTCACTGTGTATCTTTCCAAGCCCTTGCATGCCAGTAACTCTGCTCACAGGCCTCTGTTTCATCCAGAAGTTGAAGAAACGTAGCTAGAGGCATGAATCGGAAGACAGCATCTGCTATGGAGGGGGAGGGGTACTTACTTTTATTTGAATACCTACTAGGTTCCAGGCATTATATTGGGTGGCTTAGTTTATCCTCCTGATAATCCAAGAAGATCCTCCCACCCCCACTTTACAGAGGAGAAAAGAAGAACAGAGACACCATGACCTTTGTATGAGCTTGCAGCTAATAAAGAGTTGGTCACTGTTCCCACTGTGTTGTGTGACTCTTCATACCCTTTGCAGGGTCATCCTAAATGGTTAATCCAGGTATTGAACCAAACAAGGTCCCTTCCTTTAGAGGTGTAGGCAAGAAGGTAGGAGAAAGGCCCGAGACCTCCTCTCCAAGGTCACAGGTTGTCCTATTCTTGTGTCCAGTGTCCAAAACAAAAGCCCAGCCTGGCTTAGCAGCAACTCCAGGAACCCCTGTCCTCCTGGGGCTGAGGCCACTCCTAAGCCTGTTTCATAGACCTTAGTTATGAGCCCTGCTCCATCTGCCTCCCTGGGCTTTGGAGGCCAGCCTCCCTCCTGAGGACTCTTCCTCTGTGTGCATCTTGCATCTGGTGCCTCTGAGAGGCTGGGTCTTGTCTCCCTTGAATTAAGCTTCTGACTCTGTCTCAATCACTCCTCCAGCTCATAGCCTATGGGATACCCTCAGATGATCTAAATACCTTTGGATTTGGAGCCATCTCTGCATCCTCCCTGTTCAGATGCTGGGGACCAAAACCAGGGTCTCATACATCTTGGCAAATGCTTTACCATTGAACTATACCCAAGCCCTGGATTCCTTTTAATAAGCACACTAAGGCCCCCTAGGCATTGAAATGATTAGGTTAGACATAAGAATTTAGGGGTTATGTAAACATTTAGACTGTAGCAAGCGCAAACACTTGTTATGTGAAACGATATTTCTATTTCAAAATTTATCTATCTATCTATCACATCTAACACCCCCCCCCTTTTTGCCTCCAACTTCACTAGGCATTCTCTCAACAAACATATCTCCCTCCCAAAGTCATCTCCTCTTTTTTGAAAAACGTAATATGTGTTCATTTCAGAAAATATGGAAAATTTAGACTCAATAAAACAACATGACCACACCATGCTGGGACTTGAACCACAGCCTTGTGTCACTGAGCTACATTTCCAGCCCTCGACCACATTGTAATCTAGATCAGTTCGTATCACTTAATGCTCAGAAGTAAGTAAGTACTTCCAGGTTTGGTTTGGTGTATACATAAATGCCCACAGCTATGCAGATAAATGCAAAAAAAGTTTGTTTGGTGGCACCTGGGGTTGAACCTAGAGCCTTGGGTGCGCCAGGCAAGCGTTTCGAGCCCTCCTACCTCTACCCCCGCCTTTTCCATTTTTCTGTTGGCCTTCATCTTGAGATCCTCCTACACTGGTCTCCCAAGTAGCTAGAAGCACAGATGTGTGCCAGTAGGCCCTGTCACTGTGAAACTTTAAAAAAAAATTATTTCTTTGTATGTGCATGTGCACGTGGTCTGCAGACATAGATTCACATGTGTGGGTGCACATGTGTATACATGTGTGTGTGTGCTTACAGGAGTGAAGGCCAAGTTGGACAATAGCTGCCTTCCTCTATCCCTCTGCACTTTATAGTTTAAGGCAGGGCCTCTCACTGGAGTTTGGATCACAGTGACTCAGTCTAGCTAGACAGCTTGTTGTGGGTGATGCCCTGGTTCTGCCTCCCATGTGCTGGAGTGACAGGTGAGCCACCACACCTACTTGTCATTTAGAGATCCCAGCCTTGATACTCATGCTTTGGAGCAAGTGCTTTGCTCACTTAGCCCTCTTCCCATCCCCACAGTAAAAAATGTAAAAAGCACAAAACTGTATTTCTGTTTAAAATGTGATAAAAATATAGACAACAGAAAATGTATCACAAAGCCATTTTCAAGGCTGGTTTCAGTGGTGCCATGCACATTTGCACAGTTGTGGAAAAAAGTGTCCAGGATGTTCTTATCTGAATGACTGTACATCTGTATTCATGTAAATATCAACTCCCTGTGTCAGCCTGTGACTAGCAGATCCACAGGCACCAGGGAGAGCTGGGGGGTGATGTACAAAGTCAATGGAGAATACCTGGTGACAAGTAAATGGTCAGGTGATGGGACTTTGTAGAGATTCTCATGAGTTCTGTGTCTCAATGTCCTTATCCAGGAAGCAGAGTGATGGTATTTGCCCTAGGCACTAGCTAGTTTTATGGCAAGTTGATTCAAGTCACAGTCATTTTTGAAAAGGGAACTTCCATTGAGAAAATGGCCCCACCAGATTGACCAGTAGGCAAGCTAGTGCTGCATTTTCTTGATCGAGGATCGATGTGGGAGGGTACAGCTCACTGCAGGCAGTGCCTTCCCTGGGATAGTGGTCCTGGGTCCTCTAAGAAAACCACAAAGAACAAGCTAGTTCCTTTGCATTAGTTCCTACCTCGAGTTTCCTGCCTCAACTTCTCTGAATGAAGGACTTCAAGCTGTAAGCTGAAACTTACTTTGGTCATGGTGTTTTATCGTAGCAATAAGAATGCTAGCTAAGACATTCTGTTTAGTTCACACAATCAGCAGGATATGAAAAGCCCAGTGGTGGGTGTCCTGACTGTCTGCATGGGATGCTGCAACCCTGAACTATGTGTGTGCCATCCTGAGTTGAATCAGCGCTTCTATCCAGACAAGATCCTCCTCTTACTCAAGCTGGAGCTCAGCATTGAAGAAGATCCAGCTCCTGAAAGATGTGAATCCAAGAGACCAACCCCCAGCCTTCATCCTCTGCAGAGAGCTGTAGACTGAGGAGCTGGAGCTATATATCTCCTCTCTGTGGCTGCCCTCTAAGTAGCTCTAGTGCATAATTTGGGGTGTTTGCACTTAGTCCCCTTGGGATTTAGAATGGTAAGTAGACAGAACATTCTTCAGATCCTGTATTTGCTCAGACTCCAGAGATCCTTATCCATTCCATTCTTTAACCATTCCATGGAGGGGGCTCCTGTTTCAGGGACATTGGGGAGGGGCCCACAGGCCTAAGATGGAGCGATAGCAGTAGAGGAAGAGAAGGAGGAATCTAAAGATGCAGAGAAAGAAGGACAGGCAGAAAAGCCAGGAGATTACAAGGGATTAAAAAGAGATGTTTACATAGAAGCAAGGTACCCAGGAGCTTGGTGCTGGAGGCCACTCAGGGCTGGAGGCTGCTTGGTAGCAGATTCTTAGAGAAGCTGTGTGTTCTAGGAGCCACAGGAATTTGTCTTCTGGCAGGGGACATGGGAATCTAAGCAGTTCTCTGTTCTAGGGTCTCTGTGTGTAGAATTGGAGCATCCTTGTGCCTTATAGCTTGGTCTAGTGACAGTTGTATATCTAAAACACTGTGGCAAGGACTGTGTGTATGTGAGACCTCATTTATCAGTCCGTGGCACATAAGTGCACTATATGTTCCCAAATTCATGAATGTGCCTGACTAGAAGGCACACTGGTCTGAAGGAAGCATAGCCAGCCTTGCCATATCACCCACCTTGACTCCATGTTGGAGCTGTGGTAATTGCATCCCACCTTAAACAGGTTTGTCATGGAGTAATAGATCAAGGCCACTCCCTCATTCCCTGTGGAACTGAATTCCTGACCGACACATGTTCAGGACACAGTGGCTCATCTGGTCTTTCACCCTTGGGCTCTGAAATCATCCACATGAAATCTATGTGGGCAGAAACTAAGACTCATGATCTCAGAAGACCCTGTCTTCCTTTTTTTTAAAGGCACTTCTAATGTTTCCTGTGTGCATAAATGTCACTGAGTACCATTTCTCTTGTGGGGCCCATTCCTTTTACATTTCTTCCTTTTCAGCAGCCAAGGATCAGAAGTGTACAAGACAGCCCAATGAGAAACGTGGCGCTCCTGATTCCTGGCCTTCCCAGCTGTACTTACACGGTGAAGGAGAAGATGGGTCACAAGTCCAGAGCTCATTTCCTGCATGGGACTGTCCCCCAAAGCCCTGAGCTCATGATCTCCAAACCCACATCCTTAGAGGGACTTTAAGGTTGGGAGGAGTCTTGTGTATTGAAGAAGGTATGTTGCCCTCAGGAATAGAGGGAGAAATTTTGATCTGGAATCTACTGGAACTGTGTTTAAATCCTACCTGTATGACAGGCTAGTCATTGTTTGTTCCATCAGTGGAATGGGAAGGGTGACAACTGCTAAGAGTTACAGATGGTAGTCATGTGACAGCTGCTTTAGGTGGTTCATACTTGATAGTTTAACCCTTATCTTTACCTTATGATGCACAAATATTCCCATTTGAGAGATATGGAAACCAAGACTTGGAATACTAAACAATTTGTCACCTTGTACAAGGAAGGCAAGATATGAGTCTGGCTGTTATGTCTGTGCTTAACCACCACACAAGTTCTCAACAGGACTGCACCATGGCCTGAGCCTTAGAAGGAACACTATGTGCAGGCTGAAGACATCTTTGGACTCATCTCATCAAAAGGCAGGATCCTGGAACAGCTCAGTTGGTGAAGTGTTTCTAATGCAAGCTTGAGGACCTGAGTTCCATCCATATCATATTTAAAACAAAACAAAACAAACTGAAGTGTGGTGACCTTAGCATTGGAAGTGGAGATAGAAGCATTGCTGGTATTTGCTGGTCAGCTAGTCTAACTGAATTGGCCCTCTCTAAGTTCCCTGAGATATTCTGTCTCAAGAAGATACAGTGAAGGGTGATTGGCAAAGATGCCCAATACTGACTTCTGGCCACTATACACATGTGCATATACTGGCACACATGCACATGCACACACGCAGAAGCCAAGTCTCTCCTGCTGAAAGTCCTTTACAGATTTACCATGGCCTCAAAGCATTATTAGAATGCTGCCAATACCAATGCTCTGTGATTTCCACGGCTAGTGAGGGAAGGCTTCCTGCTGTTCTCTTCCTGGGATGCTTGCTCTGGGAGGTTTCAGCTGCCTTGCAAGAATCTCTCCACCCTGATGCTTCCACACAGAGAGACCATAAGAAGAGAAGAGATGCCTCAAAACCCTGGCAGTGGTGTCTTCCCTACAGAGATTCAGAAAGACCAGAGTCCAGCAATGCCATGCTCACTGTTAGGAGAGTCCCATTAAGAGCTGGTTCATTGACCCCAGGCAACATCAGCTGTATGAGCAAAATCAGTTCTGATTATCATTGAGAGCTGCTGTTTTAGGGAGTTGGTTATGCGACAGCAGATAATCACAGTATTTGTGACATCGCGACAGGAATTAGTTCTTGAGAATAGCTCTGCCATGTCCCTGGCAGGGAGGACCACCTTCCCTTCCCGTTTCATAATTTTTTAGGTAGTTTCACTGAAACCTCCCAACTTGTCTCAAAGCAAAAGCCTCTTACACCTAAGCTGAGCAGCCACCTCAGGAAAATCATGACAACAAGGGGTGTAACCTCAGGCTATCCCATGATCCTCACCGCCCTTTCTAAAACAAAAGTGCTACACTTTGCGGTCAGAAGGTAGTGGCACAGCCAGAGAATGATGGATACAAGCATCATTTCAGAAGAGCCCACGGGTTCTGTGGTGGCTGTGCTTAGCTGCTGACCACTGGGGTCACACCGTGTTGTGGTGGCCTTAGATTGTGAATTATGTAATAGTTTGGTTTGATTCTTCCATTCATTTTTTCTTTTTTATGTATTCATTCGATTTATTTTAACAGTGACCTCGTTGTAGGGCTTTCCATCTAGGTAGACAAAAATGTCTCTTATTCATTTGTGGGTTTCAGCAAGGAAACAGAAATTATCACACACCATTGCAGTAAAATTATGGAGCCACGGGTCTCCAGGGGAAGAGAAGGGGAGAAGAAAAGAGAAGTGAGAAAAGTAGAAAGGATGGAAGGAAGAAATAGAGAAACAAGAGAAAGAGGAAGCCAAAGAGGGTGTGAGGAAAGGCAGGTGATGGAGGAATAGGAGGAAGGAGAGGCAAAGGCTGGAGAAGAAATGTAAGAGCATAACTTTGAGGAAGAAGTCAGTCCCCTGGTCATTGCCCTGCCCTTGGCTGAGTCCTGGGCCAGGCTGGAGGCTCTGGGACCCAGATCTGCCTGCCTTGCTTGGTGCCAGCGCTGGCCTTGCACACACAGTTCTTGCCTGCAGCTCAACACCCTGAGCTCCTTAAATAGCTTTGAACCGCACTGAGTGGTGGATAAACATTTGTTTCACAGCTCACAAAGCAGAGCTGCTGGCTACCGCCAGGTTTGATGTAATGAGTTCCATTCTGGACCCCGGGGAACATTTAGAATGGGCTCTTCTTTGCCCAGGCTGCCAGTCAAGCTGGTACCAGGGGGAAGGAAAAAACATAGCACATCCCTGTCCAGATACTAAATCCTTAGAAGCCAAGCTCCTCCATTCTTCCAAGGTGGACCTGGGCAGGATGCCCCAGAAATCTCGAGTATGTTTGCCAAAGAGAGTGATGGGCTCACTTCCTTTCTCTGCATCTCAGAAAGTCTCCTGAGCAGCCCACGACACTCATCCCCCTTCTCAGAAGCTGGTGATGGCAGGCCACTCCTGCCTGTCTAGGCCATGTCTGTACACCTGTGGAGCTTAAGACTTAAAAGAAACTGTGCAGCAACAGCATGACATGATTACCCTGGATTGGCATTGAAGACCTTGTCCACTGCCACCATCCTGACTGGGCCCCAAAGCTGTTTTCCTCTGTGCTCTGAGAGCCATGGGCCCTGTGAACCATGGGATCCCAGAATCCTTGAGTCAGACCTGCCGTCTGTTTTAACAAGGGAAGGAGGGAAGGAACCTCCAATTCGACCTTTGTGTTCTCTCCAATCTCTCCATTTCTGGAAGGAGCTGGAGACCAGTTGATAAGATGACTAAATGGTAATTATGCTGTTGGCTTGTCAGCCTTTCCCCCGTGGATATGAATAGCCCAGTGTTTTGCATTGTACCGGGCCTGCCAGAGAGAACTCTGGAGCAGGTCACTACCAGGCCCCCTGCTCCGCTCACCTCCTTCTACCCCCATCAGCAATTACTTCAGAATGTCAGAGGGAATGAAGGAGCAAAGAAAATCAGAAGGAGGAAAAATACACCTAATGAGGAAGTGGGAGAGCGTTATAGCCAGATTGGTTGTTGAATTGGCTTCTTAGACCATTGCTCTCCTAGGGGGCCACTGTGGCTCTTCCTCAGCTTCCAGGCAGGAGTCATCCTGAAAGCCTAGGCCCTTTTCTTTTAAAGTTCATGGAGCTCAGAGAATTCTGTCAGTGAGTTCAGAGTCAGACTTGAATTTCTCCAACAAGCTAAGTGGAGGAAGATCTTGGCTCAGGTTTACACAGCTGAAGTCTAGACTTACCGTGAACATCCTTTGGAGCCCTTCCTTCATAATAATAGCTTGATGGGCTGAAAGAACAGGGACCTAGGAGTCAACCAGAGCCTGGCCAATAAGAAGGCCTGTCGCATGCTGGTTCTGTGCCTTGGACAATGGCAATGAAGCAAGCGCCTTTGGCAAGAGTAAATCTCTACTTCACAGCTGAGTGGTGCTGGGCACGATAACATACATACATTCTCTGAGCATTAATTTCCTCATCAGAAACATGTACTTAAAGCAGGACAGCGTGTAATACACACACACACACACACACACACACACACACGCACGCACATGCACACACACATTCCTGTTCCCCCTTTATTCCATTCCAGTTTATTAGGATGAGTAAGGTTAGGACAACTCATCACTCACTGTATACGTACAAACACACAGACACACACATATACATACACACACACATACACACATACACACACACATACACACACAAATACACATACACACACAGAGATACACACACATACACACATGCACACACACATACACGTATATATGTGTGTATATATATTCACTCATATCATTTATCTGTATAATTCAATGAATTATCCGTATGTATATGTATGTATATAAAATTGTCCCATGATGTATTGAGTATTGTTTTATGGGAACTGATGGCATAATCCTCTTTGTGGATCTGTACTCAGAGACATCCCAGCAGTAGGTTAAAACCAGCCAGGTCAGGTATTTACACTGAAGAAACTGGTGATGTTACAGATTAGGTCCCTTTTTCTCCTTACAACGATGATTGCTGGCTTTACTCTGCCTGCCAGTTTCAGCTGTTTGGAATTGTACAGTCCTAGAGTGTGTCCTCAGGCTCCTCAAAGCCTCAAGCCAGCCGTCCGTGTGATCTGTTTGCCTCCCATCCTCCCAAACACACCACTCATTCTGACCAGGATTGTCAGACTCTCCTGGAGGCCCTATTAGAAAGCTGCAGCTCCTTGATCTATTCAACACCAAGGGGCAATTGTGAGGGAGATGATTGTACTCCAAATCCAGGTATCAATTCAAAATGTTTTAGCCTCAGACAACCACATAGGATCAATCAGCAATGTAATCCTCTGCTAGTAGAACACAAAAACAAAGCCCCATCTTGCCTCTTAAACACAGTATCATTAGTCTTTGGATAAACCAAAAATTGATGCATAGAGCAAACAGCCGGAGCTGTGTCCCAGCGAATGGGAGCAGATGAGATAGCATTGCTGTATGGTGAATGACAGATTATTGCTTGTTCGGTTCTCTATGTAGTGGAACGCCATCAATCACACAGTGGACTCGCTGGGTTCTAAGACAAATAGGGTGCCATGAGCCGATGCTGTGTCTGGGCCCGTTGGCCTGGCCAGGGCTGTGTTTTTGCTTTTCCTGGGAGAGAGAGATGAGACCAACTGTCTTTCTGTATGGTCCTGTCCTTCATTCTAGTTTATTAGAATGAGAAAGATGAGCCATCCATCCCTCATAATGTCTTCGATGACTGTCTCATGTTACATGGAATCCCAACTGAATGGCAAGGGAAGGACCAAGGTTCCAGCCAGGAAGAAAAAGGGAGCAATCACCTCTCTTGTAGTTTCATTTGTTGCTGTGATAAGACATTCTGACTGAAAGCAACTGCAGGGAAGGGAGGGAGGGGTTTATTTGGCTTATACTTCCAGGTCAAAATCTAGCACTGAGGCAAGTCAGTACAGGAACTCCCAGTTGGAACCTGGAAGCAGAAACCATGAAAGAATGCTGCCTGCTGGCTTAGCTGACTGGTTTATGCTTAGCAACCTTTCTTATATAACCCAAGACCACCTGCCTAGGGATGGTGCCACCCACAGTGGGCTGGGCCCTCTTGCACCAATTAATAATTGAGGCAATACACTCCCTAGACATAGTCACAGACCAATGTGATCTAGGCAATTCCTCTGTCAAAGCTTCCTTCTCAGATGACTCTATGCTATGTTAGAATTAATTGCCATAGATACTATAGCTACAACCCTTTGGCAGATGCCTTTGGTAGTAAATATTCTGCCCATCTTCATCCCAACACAAACAGGGCACCATCACAAATATCCAATATGCGTTGTTTGGATAACAGGAAGATGAGGCATGACCAAACAAGGTAGTAGGCTTCGGTGGGAGAAGAGGAATGGGGTGGGGGGTGCTTGTTAAACGAGCACATAGACTATGGTGCTGAGGGCAGAGCCAACATAGAGGGTGCTGATACAGAGGCAAGGAATCCTGAAGATAACTTCCATCCTTCTCACTTTTTTCCTCAGGTCCAGCCCTGGCCCTCATTGGTTTTTAAGCAAAGCATGTCGAGAGCCATAAAAATCAAAGCCTATCCCTAGCCTAATGGGAACAGGAGGCAGGAGAGAAAGCTAGGTGCTCGGGATTTGCCGAAGCCCATGAATAAACCCACAGGCCCTATTTCTGGCCTTTTGCCATTCATGGGGCAGGGAACTTAGGAGCAATGGACTCTTTCTTACTGCTTATTTAATTAAGTGTGGCTAGTCAGTGACAGGCTGACTCGGCATAGAGCCAAAGTAACAGGAGAATTGGTCATGTCATTGACGAGCAAGTCCAGCCTCATCTTTGACCAGATCAGCTGGTCGTTGAGGATACCTTGGGATCTATGGATAGCAATTGATCCTACTGTGGTGCTAGGAGACACTGATAATTTGGTTCAAACCCATCAAGAATAGATTGCTTATCCTATCCAATCTGACAGTAGCTACAACATTAGTGGTACCAAGCATTTGACATGATATAGTCCAAACGATGTTTGATGGCTGTTTTCTCTTCCATCTGGTTTCTGTGGACATGGTGCTGACACAGCTTAGGAGTGATTTCGAGACAAGTGGACTTTTTGTATAGTTCACCTTTGCCATCTGTAATGAAGAGAGGTATCTTCCTCATGACAACCCCCCACCCCTCAGCTAAAGCCTATCCAACCTTCACCCAGACATCAGGAACAGCTGTCTCCTGCAGAAGGAGGCTGGCTCCAGGTGGGCACTCGGCAGCGAAGGCAGGTGAGGTAATGAGTGACAAGGAGAGCCTTTTCCAGAAGGTGGAGGCTATCAGAGGGGTGAGTAGGTTAGCATATGCCGGGTCTTCCTTGGCTCCTGGCTCTTGCCCATCGGTGCAGCTTGCCTCTCAGTGTGGAGTCAGATTTGCATTTCCTCCTATTCCTATTTTTCTGCCTTTTCTTCTCCACTCATTGACTGTGCATAACACAGTATTTGATGCCAGAGAAGAGTCAAAGGCAGGTCACCTCTACCTTCAAGGACCCAGTCACACTTGGTTTGGAGTGAAGTCAAGATACAAAGTAACCATAATCAAAACCAGAATGGGACAATAAGATACATGGAGGGGGGTGGTGAGGGGAGCAGGGAGAAAAAGAGAGAGAGAGAGAGAGAGAGAGAGAGAGAGAGAGAGAGAGA
>JADRCH010000188.1:2405810-2442589 GCA_019843965.1 Rhynchomys soricoides | reverse complement strand
GGACAATAAGATACATGGAGGGGGGTGGTGAGGGGAGCAGGGAGAAAGAGAGAGAGAGAGAGAGAGAGAGAGAGAGAGAGAGAGAGAGAGAGATGTTTGTGGGCTCCGTGGAAGATCCATGGAAGAGAGAGTGGCGTACGAAAGCAGGCCTAGGAGACCAGGCAAGATCAGGATGGCTGCTATCCCAGGCCAGAGGAGCCACTGGAAATGATAAGCAGAAAGAAAGGAGAGGAGAGAGGTGAGAATGTGGAAGGGATTGAAGCAGCCGAAGGCTCTCTCAAGAGGACATAAAGGGGAAGAGTCCCTGAGGGGATACATCATCTTAGCGTTCATGTTTTCGTGTGCCGAGACCTGCACATGGGAAGGACTCCGTTGCTCATGTCTTTCTTTTCATCCAAATCACACTTTTTCTTTTAGTGTGGGCATGTACAATGTTCAGGAGAGGGTTAAGCTGTAAGAGGGTTGAGCCTTTGCTTTCTTTTTGTGGAACTTGTACTGAAGGCTACAGGTTCCAGGCAGAGTCTTCTAAGAATCTGCTACGATCTAAATGAACAGACAGGATTGGAGGGTCAGGATGCTCTTGCTGGTCTTTCTGTTGACTTCTGCTGTGGCTCTCTGAGTCTAGATACTATATCTGAGTCTCTGGCTAACTGAAGGTTAGGGATAGGAGATTTGGACAAGTTAGGTGTGCATTCAGGAGGTCTGTAGAATAGATGTGGTTCCTGGCAGTCCTTGGGTGCCCAGGGCTGGGGTCAGTGAGGCAGGTAGGTATAAATGTCATTGATATCACACTTTCATGCTGTGATCAGATCAGAACACAAGGGTATTAGACACCTGATTGAAGTTAGGCACCAACTCGGCCTTTTTGTGATGGTGGACACCTGTTGAAGAATTTTTTAGCAGGTTAACAGAAATAAAACTAATCTTTAGGAGGAATAGTCTGGCATGGGAATATACAGTTGTTGGAAAGAGGGCAAGATGGTCAGTAGAAACAAGGGTATATACAATCTGAACTAGTCCAGGAGAGGGCAGGTATGAGCTTGTCCTGAGGTAAATGTGGTGAGAAAGTGGTCTGCAAAGGGTAAAGTGAGCAGAACGTAGTTCCACAAAGACACACAAGATGGGAAAGGAACAGTATGAAGCTGCTCTAGGCTTTGGGTGGGCTTCCATTCCTAACTCCAGGCAGGCAGAACGTGGTTCTATAAAGAACCATGATGATGGGAAATGAAGGGAGAAAGGTCACTCTGGGCTTTGTGCTTCCATTCCTGGCTCTGCTCCTTTAGGTCAAGGATGGGGATGCTCTCAGCTGCCCTTTTGCCTGCCGATTACAGCATGGCTTCCCCAAACCCACTGGGCATATTATCTGTACCTGACACAGGGTTCTCTGTTCTTCTCTGCACACATACTTTTGTGGTATATTAATCTGCTCTAAACTCCTCAGTGGGTATGTGTGCACCTCTCTCCACTGCCCCGATGCTCTTGATTCCCAAAAGATGCACATACACAGCCTTATTTTTCAGATGCCCTAAGCTGGGCCACTCCCTAACTCCTTGTGGCTAACATACACTCCCCTCCAAAATTCCTGAGTTAATACTAAATCTATATTTCATCTTTGCTGCCCTGGACCCTGCTGGGCATCCCCCCTGGGGCCCCTTTCCCCCTGCACCTACATTTCAGCTGTCTCTCCCTCCTGCAGCTTTCCGGTGTGACCTGTCTCCTATGCTCCCATCATGGTGGAATTCCCTCTTCCTCCTTCCTCAGTCCCTTCCTGGGAATCCTAAATACCCTGCCTCTGTCTACCTGCCCAACCAGTAGCCGTAGGTAACTTTATTGACCAGTCAAAAACTACCTGGGGACAGGCTTCCTTTAGTCTTACTTGTGGGACACTGCAAACAGGTTTTGGGAGAACATAATTAGCATGAGAACTCCAGGGATTTCTCTCAAACCTAGGAGATGGCATCACCTACCCTATAAGAGATGCCTGGATGCAGGAGAGAATGCTGGAAAGCTCTGCAGTAATGACGAAAGAGGTCCACACTGCATCTCCAATCCTTAGGGCAGACATTTAGGAACACACCTCGAACTTCTCATCCGGTCCCGGCAGCCACAGTGCTGATCCAGAAGGGGCTTCTCACATCAGTACTACCCACTCCCCAACTCTTGCCTGCTGGGGTAACCCCCACATATGTAACCTGTATCACTTCCTTACCACAAACTTTTGCTTTTGGAGGACTCCAAGATGGGCATACAGGTTGGGCTCCTCCTAACCAAAGTGAATGTGAGTCTGGATTCCAGAAAGAGATCGGAGGTTGACCTGGATTTGGACATCAGCAGAATGAACAAGGTGATGCAAATTAGTGAAGAAGAAGTGGCAGTGTAGGAGATTGTGGAGGAACGGGGGGTATGGAAGGAAGCCAGACCTTAGGGACTTCTGCCTCTGCTGGACTGGAAGACAAGCAGCAGGCGTGGAAACAGAAAATAAGGAGTAGACCAGGGTGTTGGCTCTGGACAAAGCAAAAAGATCGTGGATGCAGCCTCTTGGAGATAAACACTGCAGAAACCCAGGGTGTCTGCAGTGTGGAAGTTCAGAAGCTCTTGGTGACCTTGAGAGGTGGTTTGGATAGTGGCAGCTGGCTGTTAAGGGTTAAGAAGGTGAGTAATTGGATCCAGAGCATAGGATTTTTTTGGGGGGAAGGGGGCTCCTAAATCCAGTTAGTAGGGCGGTTTTGGTTTGTTGTTGTTGTGAAAAGAATTCACATGGACTGAGTGGCTTTCCCTCAAATTAAATAGAAGAGAACGAAAGAAAAGGGGATAGCCTGGTCAGCTGAGACATCAAGGTGGGGAGAAGGGAGTTTTCACAAGCAGAAGAGATGTGTCCTACACACAGGAAGTTAAGATTGCGCAAAAGAAGGTGTTAAGTATGCGAGAAGATAGAAATGAAGTTGGAGAAGAGCTCAGAAGAGTAGAGACAAATGGGTCACAACAGTTTAGCTTTAGTAAAACGGAGTCATTTATCATGTAACCCAGAAGAAAGAAAGAAGGGAGGTCTCCCCAGTGTTGGAACCATGAGCATCGTAACCATCAGCCTGGCTATTTATGTGGGAGCTGGGATTTGAACTCAGGTCTATATGCTTGTGTCAACTGACTGAGCCACACTCCCCAGAGCCCTAAGCCATTCTTAAAGTTATTGTAGATCCTGTTTTTGCAATAGCCAGCTCTGCCCTGTGCATAACCAAGCCTGGCACCAATGTGTGTTGTGTTATTGTTGAATTATCAACATATCTTCCTACCTGGATGTCTTCCCTCTACCCTGCCAAAGATGGGTTCCTCATAGTGTGCCTGGCTACAGGCTCTCATATTTCCTGGCCTCAATTCTAAGCGTATGCAAAGCACGCTGTTTTGAAGTGCATCACAAGAGATTTGTTATCAATAACAAAGTGCCAAGACTGGGAAGGTTTGACACGTTTTAAAGTGTGTTGGTCTTAATTTGTCTCCTGCCTTTCTTTCCTTTCCTTTTTTGAGTGGGAGAACAAGGTCAGTGTTAACAGATGTTACAGGAGGTCGTTACTGGTCTCTGTTACAGTGACAGGTGTGTTTTGCATATGCGACTTCTGCCTCAGTGCCTTGACTTGGGAAAGAGACAGAGCAGGGCATGCATTTGCAGCATGTATTTGCCACCATAGAGTAGCTGGTCAGATCTTCAGCTTTCTCCTTGCTGGGCTAAATATTAGCAGATCTGCCCAGTGACTGGACACTCAGAGTTCTCTCGAAGAGCATTTTAATTGGCTGAGCGGGTCTCTGAGGACCTGTCCCCATTAGCATGACAGTGATTCCTGAATGTTGCTCAAATATCACAAATGCAGCTGTGCCCAATCAACGCAGTCCAGGGACCTCCTAACCAAGTCTGTCTCCATAGCCTCGGCTAGTCCTATCAACACAGTCTGGGAACCTCTGAACCATGTCTTTCTCCATAGCCTTGGCTATTTCAAAAAGATCATTAACAAGGTGAAATTGCATGCCCCCAGGGTCACTATACAATATACATTGTTACTGTCTTTAATGGACTGTCCGGAGATGCTGAGATTTTCAAACTGCAGTGTTGGCAACTGCTAGCACCGGGTAGAGCCATGCTGTCTGCAACAATGCCCAGCCTGCCAAAGTAGACCTGATTTTGGGCAGATGGAGATGGGCTTGCAGAAGGGAAGAGAGGTGGGTGTGAGTTTAAGGGGTGAGGCTGTGGCAAGAAAGGGGAGACAGCCCTCTCGAGAAGGAGGTCTTTGTTATTGATTTAGCGTGAGGGCTGAAAGTGGCAGGCAGGCAGGTGGCAGGGGCTGGCAAGCAGGGAAGACAGGTGTATGCAATCCCGGACAGTGATTAGCAGGGTTTTGCAGATGTGGCTGGGGATGTCAGCTGTCAGTGATTAGCGTGTGTGCTCCCAAGGACTGCTGCATCAGATGGTGGCTTCAGAATCCAGATGTGAGAGGCCACAATTCCCTTTCTTTACCATGCACCCCACTTTTGTCCTTGTTATTCTTTCAAACACAGGCCTTAACTTTCAACCTCTTCTAGGTAGAGGGCATGAACAATACAGACTCCCCCATCTCCAGTCTCAGCCAGTTTCTGAGACAATCATGCAGGCTGAAGATCCTCAGACACCAGCAGACACAGAACACAATATAGCTACAGATGTGTAAAACCATTCCACATGACACATTCCTACTAGCAGAGAATTTGGCTATCCTAGTCACTACCTTGACTACTTTTTTTGATAACCTACCTATCATTTTATACATATTTTCATTTAAAGATTATTTATGTAACATAAACATAGCAGTGCAACCTAGATGAAGAGGTAACAATTTCCCAAGGCCCAGATGCTTTCCTCAGTCTCCTCCTCATCCCCAGATCCTCCCTTCTTCTCTAGAAGTGAACCCTTGGCTCTACTCATCACAGACTCTCTTTGAAGGCCTGGGAACTTTAGATGAACAGAACCATGTATGAATGATTTATTATGCTGTGGCTGGCCTTTCAGGCCAATTATGTTTGTAAGCAACTGCTTGCAAGTTCTTTTTCTTTGCTACATACTATTCCACCTACAGGTCATTTCTGAGCTGTTACTTCTCAACTTGGGTCCCTGTGAGCACTGCTACTCTACTGTAATGGGTCCTTTAATGTGCAGACACATGTGTTTCTGCATGTTTAGAAGGACTGCTGGACTCATAGGCTCCCGGTGTGATCAGCTTTTGAAGGGGCTATTTAGTACAGAGGGTTTTGCAGAATGACTGTGCCACTTCAGGTCTGACAGCATGAGACTAGCTCATCTCGTGACTGTGGCCCAGGAGTTTACACAAGAGGAACCACCAACAGTGACTGCATAGCCCCAGCACTGCACAGGACGGGCCTTCTGCTTGTTTATCAACATCACATCTTTATCCTTAGTCTCCGGTAAGTCCTGGTGCCTCACAGGACCATTTCAAGGGACCATTTCAAGTGCTCCTCGAAGCAATGACCCCAGGACTCCTTTAAATAAACTTGGGCGTTCATTCGCTGACCTCCCTCTCGTCTCTTGTCTCTCTATTTCTCTCTCTGCATCTGTGTGTATGTGTATGTGTGTGCATGTATGTATGTGTGTGTTGTGCATGTGTGTGTGCTTGAAAGCATGCACGTATGAGAAAGTGCAAGAGCACATGTGTAACTAACTGTGTGTGTGGAAGTCAGAGGTTAGCCTTAGATGCTGTTTACCTTTGTTGTTGTTGTTGTTATTATTATTATTACTATTACTATTATAAGAAAAGCTTCTCACTGGCCTGGGACTTAACCAGTTTGGCTATACTGGCTACCAGTGAGTTCCAGAGCTCTGCTTGTCTCTGCCTCCTCAGCCTTATGTCTACAAGACACACCAGTTCCTGGTTTTTTTTTTTTTTTCTTTAAAAAACAAAACAAAACATGAGTTCCATGGGAAACCTGTTTGTAAGGAAGAATTTTACTGGTATATTGAAGGAATTGCCTATTTCTTATCTTATTTCTGCTATTGGTGATTTTCTAAGCCACTCGAGTGTAGACACGCACATGTACATATGTGTTCCTGTGCATGTGGAGGCCTGAAGTCCATCTCTAGTGTCATTCTTCAGGTAATCTATAACTGGTTTTTGGAGACAGGTTTCCTGACTAGTCTGAACCCACCAGTTAGGTTAGGTTAACTAGTCAACCAGTTCTGGGGACCTCTCTGTCTTTGCCTACTCAGCCTATACCTTTAAAAGCCTACATCAACTTGCCATTTTACAGAGGTGCTGGGGATTGAACTACTTGGGTCCTCATGCATCTGTCATTTACTGACTGAGCCATCTCCTCAGCTCCCAGTTCACTTTCTGACTGTTCCGGAAATCGAGCCAGTATTCTGGTTTGGGCTACACGTACTCATTTGGTCCAGCTGGTCCTGGTTCCTCTGATAGAGAAAGAAAGATGATAAGAAGCAGAGCTGGACATGCAGGGAAGAGAAGCAAGTGAACTGGAAGACAGGAGAATCAATGAAATTGGCATTTTTCTTTATTAATGGGCCCAATTCGTCTCGGGTTAATGGCTAAGTTCAAAATTCCAAGATGCCAATGAGTTTCACTGTGTCCTGACCATCCTTTCATGATACAATGAATGTGCATATGTGAGTGTATTTCTGCAATGTGATGGGCTTGTATATAAGTGCATATGTGTGCATGTGTGTACATGCATTTGCTTATGCATTCGAGTGCTTGTGTGCATGTGTGCTACTGTCTTATAGCATCTGTTTGTTTCCCAATGCCCCACCCCCACAGGAGGAGGGATGAAGCACTGACAAAGCTTGGGCCTTCGAGGAGTCACTGTGCTGCTTCTCTACTCCCACCTCCCTGCGTTATAAAACATGAGGAACCCACAACACTGGGCAACTTGGGCTGCATCTGCAGAATTGGAAACAAATTGCAAAGTGAGTCACATCAGTTGAGAAAACAATTAAGTCATTGGGAAAAGAAAATCAGTATAACTGCTTATTTGGCTGATGGAGAGAATGCTGCCTATTGTTTGGTTACATCTTTCACTATCCAGCTGGTTGTCATGACATTGACCTGAGGCTATGCTTGCCCACACAAATGCTTTTAGCAGTTTGACCGGGACTATGTCTACAAAGCTTGAAAACCATCTGCACCTCATAACAGTCAAACACCCAGTCCAATGATCAGCCTCCATCAGTGATCCCACCACCCTTTTAATGTTCTATAGGGACCCCCCCCAAAGAGGAATGGGCATTTTTGAGAGATATAATATTGGGGGGTTTCATTGCTCTCATATTGTTTTCGGCATGAGGATGCAGTAGCTTCAGGTTGTCCTAGATCATATCTGCTTTTGGGATGCTGTGGTGATTTGAATAGGAAGGGCCCCATAGGTTCGTACATTTAAATGTGTGGTCATGGAGAAGTGACATTACATGAGAAAATTAGGAGGTGTGGCCTGTTGGAGGAAGTGTGTCACTGGGGATGGTCTTTGAGGTTTCAAATGCTAAAGCTAGGCTAAATGTCTATTCTTGCTGCCTGTGGGTCCAGATAGAGAACTCTCAGTTCTTCCTCCTCCTGTACCATGTGTGCTGCCTGCCACCATGTTTTCCGCCATGATGATAATTTAAGGCAGGCCCAATTAAATGCTTTCCTTAGAGTTGCTGTGGTCATGGTGTCTCTTCACAGCAGTAGAACAGTGACTGACACAGAAAGAGGTTAGATAAGTACAAAATGGTGAGATCTAGGGATAAGCCACCAAACCACGCTGCCTTACTCATCCAAGGTTAGGGGGGAAATTACCCCACAGAAACAAACCTCTCCTCACCTCCTGACAATCATTAACCCAACTGTCAGAACTTAGATGTGAGGAAATTGAAGCCCAGGGAGGTAAGAGGTGGGTTCACGGGCACAAGGGGAGGAAATGAACATTTCCTTGGTCCAGTTCAACAGTGCTTGCCTGTCTCAGTAAGGATGCTCATGACCCAGTACACCAGATACTCAGAGGAACAGGGGCTGAAGTTTACCTGTAAGAGCCTAAGCTTCTCTCTATACCTTCCTGTGTACCTTCTCTGCATTCCAACAGCTCATTACCTCCTGAAGCTCAAATCCACCTCTAACAAATGTCCATGTCCAAAAGCAGGGCAATGGGTATGTATGATGTTGGCTGGGGTGTATTTATGACCGGAGTGTGCTCTAATTGCACAAATAGCCCCATAAATGTTATTTTATTTAGTTGAGCCACAGTAAATCTGTCATCTCCGTAAGTAGCACTGCAGTGAGTCTGTAGGTAAGCTCAGAACACAGTCGTGAACCATGCTGGGCTATTAGCTTCAGCTCCATGTTGTTATCTGTGCAGTTACAGCATCTTCAGGGAACAGCTCAGGCATGGGGTTTACAGGATTCAGTTGCATACAGATGCCTTCAGCACTCAGAAACGTCCGAGTCTGTTAGCAACAAAGAAGGCAAGAAGACCAGACACTCAAAATGTTTACTCCCTCTACTATGTTTGGAAACAACTTGAGCCAAGGGAGAAAGCAAGAACAAGGGGTTGAGAATGCTGGGGGCACATCTGTAATCCGAGCACTCAGGAGGCTGAGGCAGAAAGATCCAGATCAACCTCGGCTGCACAGCAAGTTTGAGGCCTTCCTAAGATACACCAAACCTTGTAATAAATAAATAAAAACATAAAATAACAATAAATAAATAAAAAGAACAATCAAGAAAACCAACGTAACAAACAGAGTATTGAGTTCTATTTCTAGCCTCACTAAGAGCTTAGATTGTAAAACTACTTTGTGTTTCAGACCCTACTCCAACTAACTCTAAAATGGAGACATGTGCACAGACTCTTCCACACTGACTTACAAAGACTAATGAGGCAAAATTGTACATTCATCAGATGCAGATAACAGTGATCAAGTGTATTCTAATGTGTGTGTGAGTATGTGTGCATGCTTGTATGTATGTGCATGTGTGTTCATGGGTATGTGCATGTGTATATATATGTTATGTGCACGTGCACATATGTGTGTACACACATGTGCAGTGCAGGTGCACATGTACATGTGTGTAGAGTCCAGAGATTGACAGAAAGTCTGTTCCTCAGTCACTACTCATCTTTTGTTTGATTTTTGTTTTTAGACAGGATTTCTCTGTGTAGCCCTGGCTGTCCTGAAACTCAATCTGTAGACCAGGCTGATCTCAAATGCAGAGATGAGATTGCCTCTGCATCTTGAGTGCTGGAATTAAAGGTGTGCACCACAACAGCCCAGCCCACCCTTATTTTGGGATTTTTGGGGATGAGGTCTCTCACTGAATCCATCAATTTAGGTAGACTGGTTGGCCAGCAAGCAAGCAACCTGCCTGCCCCTGCCTCTCTCACACTATCCCCAGCACCTGGGGATGCTTGCCACCACGCCTGTCTTTCTGTTGTTTTTAACTTGGGGCTAGGGATCTGAACTCAGGTTTTTATGTTTGTGTGCAAAGTAATTTACCACCTCCATTTCTCCAGCTCCAATCAAATGTATTTTCCCACTTGGTCCATTCTGCAGGGTGTAACAACTTGGCCTGGAAGAACCCATAGCCTACTATCTCCTTAGAAGGAGACAAAGGAGAAGGAGCTCAATCCATGTCTTACCATTGTGAGCATCTTAGCACTCAGAAGTATATGAGGAGTTTTCCAGGCTGACTTAGCAATGCTGGCTTAGGCGTCATCAGGTCCAGTCCTCGTCACTGCACTTCCAAGTTACCATGGGCTACGATTTTCAGGGCAAAACTAAGGGCATCAGGAGGAGACTAGCTTTGAAGAGTCAAAATTGAAAAGCATTTACTTTAGCTCCTAGGGTTGAATGGTCCTTAATCATTACAAAAAAACCCACATTCCATAGTTCCTAAGAAATGAAGCAAAGCTTTCCGAGATTTGATTTGTTGTGTGGTGGGATCTCTCTCCATAGTATTTCCAAAGCACCCTTAGCTTCTTAAAAAATATAAGGGTACAGAGATGGCTCAGTGGTTAAGAGCCCTTGCTCTTTCAGAAGACCCAGGTTCAGACTCCAGCACCCTCATGATGGTTTATAATCACCCATTACATCAGTTCTAGGAGACTCAATGCCCTCTCCTACCCATGTCTGTGGCTACTGGGCACACACAATGCACATACACACCTAAAAGCAAAGTATTTACACACAAATGAAATATAAAATTTAAAAATTGATAATGCCTGGGGGGGGGGCAAGTGAACTGAATTTGGATGAAGCTACAAGGGGCACAAGTGAGGGTTTACAGAGTCAAGAAAAACAAATTCGAAGACAAATGCCTCAAACCGAGGTCATCAGACATAAAATTACAGACATGTCCCTGGTTTGTCCAAGACCAGTTACAGCATCTTTCCTTATAGCAATAAAAAAACAAGAGACATTAGCAAACAATGATGCTAGACGGAATTGAGTAGTCTCTGGACGATGAAAGGGGAGATTAAGGAGCCCACTCTCCACCACCCAGACAGTTACAGAAAACAGAAGGCTGGATTGTCCACTGTTATTGCCACCAGTGAGAGAAAGTAACCGTTGGGCCAAAAGCCAATGGCTGTCACATGCCTTTGGCTGGCCATCCTTTGAGGACTCTGGTGGTGGCCTTAAGGTGACTAAATGGCCAGCTGAACACAGTACATTTTGCCTATGGATCTTTGCCTCTCTGGAAAGTCCCCACGGCTCCCTGTGCAGGCGGTGCCATACATCACTACCGCTCTGCAGGCACACCACCCAGATAGCATCCGAATGATTGTAAACAGGATGATTCACAAACGGTGGCAGCAGCTAAAAGCAGTGCAGTTCATGACCTGGTGCACAGCGCCAAGATTCTAAATGGGATGTCGCAACAACAAAGCAGCTCGGAAGATTCTAAAACACAATGGTGTCACCGGGACATTCACAGGGTGCTGTAACCTGTAACTGACAAGTGAGCCTGCCCATTGTCATCTCTCCCCATGTGCAGCATCCTTGAGCATCCAAAAACAAGGGTGCAAATATTCTTCAGACAGAGCCCTAGATTCTCCCATAGACCCTTGCAGCCAGCTAGGACAGAATGATTTCCAATATTTAGTCACTGAGAATTCCGACTATGATACACAGACCATGGAAGAGCTTCATGACAGCAGTGTCAACTCTGTTTTGATGGCATTTGACAGCTTACAAAGTGTTTTCACATACATTACCACATTTACTTCCAGAGGGGTCGGTGGATAGTTTCTTCCCCATGCTACCCATAGTTCTGTGTGCCTGAAAGAGAGTTGGAGCCTGATAGTCCTAAGTTCAACTCTCAACTCTAACCCACCAGTTATACAATTTGCTTCATTTCTCCTGGACTCCTCTATCTTACTTGTGATATATGGATTAATTTCTGTTTCAGAGGTTTGGACGTGAAAATTAAATCTTGCAGAAAGACCCATAGTACTGATCTATATGCACAGAACTGCATGTGCCCTTTGTTTCTATCAGTATACAAAGGAAGACATAAGTATACAAAGCTTAAGACATTCAGGGAATTGCTCAAAGAAGCAGCCAGGAAGTGACAGAATTGAAACTTCATTTATTTTACAAACATTATCGAACACCTACTACACATCAGCACCCAGGGCTCAGGAAAGTAGGTAAGATGTGAGGCTAGCTATTGAGATATTCACAGTGGAGTGCTGGAATCTGAAACTAAAATAATCAGTTGAAGTCCAATGTGATCCAAGAGGCAAAAAAAGCATGCAGAGATTATGCTCTGTGGGTGTGGACCACAAGGATGGAGTCTGAAGAACAGGAACCTTTAGAGGAGGCAGCAGGAGAGTTTGACCTAAAATAAGATCCCAACGGTTGTGTGAGGGTGAGGGAGGAGGGAAGCTTTTTAGGCTAAAAGGTAGCCTGTGCTTTCTAGAAAGCAGTTCAATGTCATGTGTCTGCTGCTGCTCTGAGGGACTCCAGGGAGGCAGGAGTGGAAGGATTGTCACTCAGGTAGTTTGGAAGAGTGCAGATCTAGAAGCATCCTCATCTGAACAAACCTTGTGATGATTCACAGAGAGAGCCCACCGGTCACGCTTGCTGTCTTGACTCTGCAGCAGCCATGTGGAAGGTTGACTGAAGGCGAAGATGCTGAAGGCAGGAGTTCAAGGAGAGATAGAGACTGTGAATTAAGACAGCGACAGAGCCGGCAATTCTGAAAGACATTTGGAGACAGAATGGACAGGGCTGGGGGTGGCAATCAGGTTAGATGTTGACACGTGGGTGGCAGAGAGTTTAGGGGTGCAGGGTTATTAGCTTGGATGGGTGGGTGAATAAAGGCGCCACTCACTAATGTAAGGAGGTGGGGGGCTGAAGGGGCAATATTAAATTAATTTGAGCTTTCTGATTCTGAAAGACTCAGAGACATCCAGGGGAAAATGTTCTGTAAATAATCAAAATGTGAATTTGGAGCCTGAGAGAAGACTGGGAGAGACACCCTGATGTGGAGTTGACTGTCCTGTAGATGATGGTGGAGGTTGGGTTTACATTGGGGGATAAAACAGAAAGCCCTGAAGGACTCAGGAATACCAGTGTCTCAGGAAGGATGAAGTGCCTGGAGACTTAATTCCAGAAACAAGAGGAGACAAGCATTTTGTGAGGGTTGAAAGTAAAGATGACAATAATTCCAGAGAATAGTAAGCTAAAACCATCTGCCGATTGGACCACAACAGGGTGACTTCGGCTGCCTCAGTTTTAGATGCAGCCATTAAGTTATGACCCTTTCCTTGATTCTATTTTTAAATCTGTGATCCATACTCCAAAAAAAATTTTTATATTATGAACTGGATAGAAGCTTCATGAAGTAGTACTGATTCTTTAATATTTCATATTTATCTTATTTCAATTATCTCATATTATCTATTCCATCCTGTCTTCTTCCTTCCTACATCCCATCCACTTCCCCCCACCCTCCCACCCCATCCCACCCACCCCACCCCATCCCACCTACCCCACCCCACCCCACCACATCCTATCCCTTCATGTTCTATTCTGAATATCACTTGGAAATAACTAAATTCATTTTAGGACCAACTAGTAGGTTTCCAGTCGTTTGAAAGAGCGCTAGTTTGTTCACAAACATAGCTCAAAGTACAGAGCAGAAGTGAGAACACGAGCCATCGAGTAAAGATACCTGATTTACAGTGTGACTCAGCTATTATAGACTGTGTGACCTCAGACATGCCCATTAACCTCTATGCATCTCTTTCATTATCTGTAAAATACAGATAATATGTCAGCTGCAAAGGGGTCTTCTGGGCATCAAATGAGATAAAATGTGTGAAGGCAAAAAAAGCATATGCCTAGAATTGTCCAGTCAAACTAAAATTACTCTATATTTAAAAAAATAAACTGAATGGCAGGGAGTGCTAGCACTCGGCTGCTTCTGTTTTCTTTACCTGAATCCCAGAGTCACGTCTCTTCTGAACACAGTGACCACCATAAATAAGACCCAAACTAATGAGAGCAGACAGGCAGCATTGCCACATCTGCACAATCTACCTACAGGGAAGCCTTACAAAACCCACCTGAAGCATGTTCCTTTTCTAACACTGTCCGCGCCATCTTGGTTTATGATTTATATTGAGTCCGTCCTTGGGAAGACTATCAATACAGCCAGTACCGTCTTGTTTTATATAGGTAGTACTTGTACCACAGTGTGAGATGTCAACGGACAGATTGCAGGGAAAAGGAGAAGGTGGGTCATTTAGCTCGGGAACTAATTCCTATATCCTTAGTGGATCCTATGGTATCCATGCATTATGCTATAAAACAATTTGACTTTTAAAATTTATCTTGTAGATGTGTGTGCATATGGTATATGTAGCCATATGTGTACATACCAAGGCAGGATGATGTCAGGTGTCCTGCTCTATCTCTCCCTACCTTTTTCCTTCAGCCAGCAAATCTTAGTGAGCCCCCTGTCTCTACCTTCTCACAGTGCTGGTGCTACAGGCACATGAGAGGCTTTTAATGTAGGTGCTGGAGACTTGAACTCAAGGACCCATGGTTGTGCAGCAAGCACTTGTAACCACTGAGTTATCTTTCCAGCCTCTAAATTCATTTTTTTTTATAATCCATTGAAGAAACTATTACACTTGAATATCCAATATAGACTCTGGCCTAGAGAGATGGAAACGGTGAAGGCTTGGTACCTGAGTTCCATACGGACACTGGAACGTGGCAGACGTGAATGTGACAGACATAGAAATGCATAACTTCCTTGAACTTCAAGATACGCACCTGAGCAGGGTAAGATGCAGACATACCACGACTGAAGATTAGGGCAGAGGGTAGAGTTCACGGAAGGCTTCTGAAGGTTGCCTTGCTGTAGAGGAATGTACTGATATAAGAGTTAGTAAGGAAAGACAGGGAAGAAAGCCCAAGAGGAGAAGAAAGGCATAAAAAGTGACTCCTTGAACATTGTACGTGTTTCTAGGACCTAAAAGGGAGCGTAGCTCCTATCACTGTGAGTTTGTTAGCGGATGAGATGCTGTGTGTACTGCATTGGTCTTTTGCTCTGGCAGGAGTATGAAGGAGAATGAGTCTGACTTAAGGAAACTTGCTCATATTGTATTTAGAGTTGAAGCAGAGGGAAAGTAACAAATGCTGTGTTAGCACAAAATGAATAACACTATCCTAGGTTGCTCTGTGAGTTCAGGATTGAGCCTAGATGAAGTAAGATGTTTCCACAAGACATTGTGAGGTAAGCGATGCTAAGTATCAAGGGGAAAGATACAGACCTGTGGCTCTGGGAGTTAGAAGAGAAATGTGGGTCCCCGAGGGGAGTCCATAGAGGAAATCATGTTAGTCGGCATTCCTAAGAGATGGTTAAGATTTTTACCATGAGTTAATAAGCTGGACAGGCATTTCTAGAAGGAATGCCTTAACCAGAGCTAGAGGATACGAAATGATGTGCCTAGGGATAAAACCTGGGATCAGATCTTGGCTCTGTTACATTCTAATCCCTGAATTGATGGCTATTTACTCCCCAGAGCCTGTGCCCCTTGCTTGTGTATAACAGTTGTGATAATTATCATCAATCTTGCGGAGTTGTTTTCAAATTTTATTTTTTGATGAACTTTTTATTTTTTAACTATAACAATATTTAAGTTCATCTGCCAGTTTAATATTTTCATGTTACTAATTAGTGTCCTCTTATTTCAGCTTTAAGAATCAATTTTAGAATTTCTCATAGCAGCAACTATAGTGGTAATGGACTCCCACAGTGTTTGATTATCTGGGAAAATTCTTACCTCTCCTACACTTCTGAAGGACAGGTTTTCCAGGGCCAGAATGCTTGCCTGGTCTTACTCTAGGACTTTGAAGGTATCATCCCAACCTTCCCAGTGAACAAGTTTTCCACTAAGAAACCTGCTGGTAGCCCCACAGAGATTCTCTTGTGTGTGGTAAGTCATTTTCCCCCTGCTTTTTCCAAAACTCTGCCACCTCTCCCTCGGGGAATCTGATTATCATGTGACTCAGTGAAAACCACTTCATATTAAACTTCTTGATGCCTTTTGGTCTTCAGGGATGCAGCTATTCATTTGTTTCTCCAGATTTTCAGGATTTATAAAAAACCTACTTCTCCTCTCTGTATACTTCTTTGGGAATTCCAGGGATGCACAAGTTGGTTCACTTGATAATGTCCTGTAATTTCTACAAGCTTTCTTCATTTCTTTCTTCCCTTCTTGCTTCTCTGACTGGGTAATTTAAAGTGACCTGTCTTCTGGTGTATCATCACCACTATCCTCTGCTTGACAAGACAGATGTCTGCTGTTGAAGTTCTGTGTGAAATTTTCCTAGTCAGTCATCAGATTATTCAGCTCCAGCGTCTCTGTGCTGCTGTGTTCCTCTGTGCTGCTTTGTGCTGCTCTGTGCTGCTCTTTGTTCCTGTTGCTTACTTTTGTGGTTCCCATTTCTTCAATGAAATTTTATTTTCATATTGTTTCATTTTTTCCAACATAATATTTTTATTGATTCTTTGGGAATTTCACATCATGCACCTTGACCACTCATTTCCAAGTTCTTCTGTGTCTCTGCCTCCAACCCTCATGACCTCCTCCCCACCACAAAACATAAAAATAAAAAGTCCAGTTGTGTTATTTATAAACTTACTGATCAAACTCTGTGTCCTGCCACTTAAGTGGAACTGAGTCTTTCCCCACACCCCCTTCCAGAAGCCATCAGTTGGAGAGCATTAACTTCACCATCCCTATCACACTCTTTAAGAGTTCTCTTCAATGGCTTTCTGTTTAGACTGATAGTTTTGGGGGTCCCCTTTCTCAGCTATGCATCTGTAGCCATAGCTATCACAGTAAAAATAATTTCCTTGCTCTTTCCAGTCATCAGGAGCGTGAAGCATGGGCTTCCACATGGTTTCTGGCAACAGCACAGACCAGGAACATGGCTTCTGGTTATGGTCAGCCCACAGACCCAGACAAAATGTTCAGAGTCAGTCTGGACCATGGACACATCACCATGGCCTCAGGTGGTAGTGCAGGCCACTCAGATCAGTATGTCCCCTGGAGGTAGCATGGCACATGGACATCGATCAACATGGCTTTTGGTGGCAGCACAGATCACAACATCTGCATGGCATTCAGTGGAAACATGGACCATAGACATCAACACAGACCCCAGCTGCCAGATCAGTCAGCATGTATGCAGACATCACCATGGATTCAGTGGCAACACAGGCCACTCACATCAGCCTGGTCCTCAACACTGCCACATCTCCAGTTCTGCCTCTTCCCATAGCACACATACAGCTCTGTTTTTCTATCTTTCCCATCTCTCCATCATAGATCTGTTCATTGTAATGGTGCCTGTCTCCTGTGCAGCAAAGCAGGATGGCCTCACATTTTAAAAAATTTACCTATGTGTAATATTCTGTAGGTCAGCGAGATTAAGTATATTATTTTGAACTCTTTGTCATGCAGGTTATGAATCAGCATCTTTAGAGTTAATTACTGGTCCTTTATTTTGTTCTTCTGGTGGTGTTTCTTTAATTATTTGGGATCTTTGAATCCACACACTAGTGCCAAGATATACAAAGACTAGGAAGGTTATTCTTATCTTTAAAAACAAAGAGCTTCCTTCAGCAAGGAAAAGGAGTTTCTAGTCAGCCTGTTCAGAGATGATATCATTTCCAGGTGGACATGTTGCTGGGGTTCTCAGGCTGACTCATCTGAAGCCTGGGTAAGGAGACAGGCAGGCCTAATGCCTGTGTCCATGTATGTACTAGGGCTATAGGGGAAGTATAGAACCATGTTGTATTTAACAAGCCCTGGGGATTGAGTTCAGAACAGACAGAGACCTTGGCTTTGCTTAAGTCATCTTGGACCCTGAGTCTGATAAGGCATGGGACACAGAGGCTGACTAGGAGGTCATTACTCATCAGGTTTCTGGGGACTTGTGGGTACCAATATGGCAGTAGTTCTGGGGACTAAGTCAGCTGAGCAGGTGTCTGGAATCATGGAAGACAGGCTGAACTAGAAACTTAAGGTTTCACCTATATACTAGGATGAGACTAAAACTTGGACCCAGCTTTAAGCTAGAGGTTTGGGCTTAAAGGATAAATTGCTGGGTACTAATCTGGCATTTGGGGCTGAAAAGGTTGGCCTGGCATAGGAGGCAGGTCAGAACAGGATAATCTGGAGCCATAGACTGTGGGTACCAGCATGGTGCTGAGAGTAACCTTGAACCTGGGAACATGATTTCTGGCCAAAAGTCCAGGTTATGGAGGCTGGCAAGGTTCTTGGGTGAATATAGTGGTGAGGTACGCCTAGAACATGAATTTTCTGGGATTGTTTGTCCTAGTGTTAAAGTGTGCTGGATGCCTGACTGTGGGTTCCAGCTTGGTGAATGGGACTCTAAGACATGCTTTGGTGGGAGGTGTCCAGTATTGGATTTAAAGCAGTGCTTCTCAACCTGTGGGCTGTGAACCCTTTGGGAGGTCAATTGACCCCTTCACTGGGATCACCTAAGGCCACCACAAAACACAGATACACTGCAATTCACAACTGTAGAACAAGGCACAGTTACTAAATAGCAACAAAATAATTCATTGATTGGGAGTCACAGCAGTATGTATCTGGTCTTTTTGCTATCTTGTGGGTTCCTCTTTCTTCTACCTTTCTCCCCACCCCCTTTTTTTTAACCCTTTCAGCCCTTTAATACTAGATAAAAGATCAAACAGGACAGAGAAGAAAAGAAAGAGATCTCTGAATAAAGTCAGGGGTCAGAAAGGGGGTGACTTTATCACTAGAACCTTGGGACAGGATTGATCTTCACTGTCAGGATATCTTATTTCTTCTTCTTGTCTCTTTGCACAAGACTACTTAACAAACCATGACCAACAGCAACCAACAACCAATCAATAACCCACCCCACCTCTCAGGGGCCCTAGCATTATATACCTGCTGAAAAGTCTCCAGAATTTCAAACATAACCCAATGGCAGAATCACACTATCTGTAGCTGGCCAAACCATGACCTGGCTAGAACATGAGGCAAATCACAGTCAGCTGCCATGGACAATCTGAAGTAATTCTGGAGATTAGAATGAAAATATATTTTCTTACTCATTCTCATCTGTTTTTTTAAAAGAAATCAAAATTCTCACTACAACAACATAAGGAAATGTATTAACTGGTCACAGCGCTAGGAAGGTCGAGAACCACTGAGCCCTCCTTACCCTCTCCAGAGCATCTTTATTTAATTCCTGTGCTATACGCAGGAGTTAACTCTCGTCTGTTTTCCTTGGCTCTTGTAAAGATTGTCTACATGTGCTTAGCTCAAAGCAAGCCAGCATGACATGTTAGCTCTTACCCTGTCATTATACTGGGCTACTTATTGGGAGTTAGGGCAAACTTTGCATGAAGGGAGAATGCATATGGTGTGGAACAAAATAGAGAGAATGACTGTGGTCAGAGGCTGTGACACACATGAAAGCCTTGGTGCTGGGCTAAGGAATTGCACTTTGTTGGTCATAGGGAGCTACTGGCGGTTCATGAGTGGAATCAACGAGTGGGGCCATATTGACTAAGAGTAACCACCATCCATGGTAAAGGTGATTTGGAGAGATAAGGGATTGTAATTATGAAGAACATGTGTGAATTTATCAAAAGATTTCAGAGAAAGGTTAAAAAAAAGACACCTTAGTAAACTGGTTTAGTGTTAATCGGAAAGGTGGCAGACTGGGTGAAGTAAGGAGAAATGAGGGAGTATAAATGATCTCCAAGCTTCAGCTCACGGGCCCTGTAATGAGCCTGTCTCAGTATTAACAATCTCATAGCATATGGTAGGAAGATAAGAGGAGAACAGGGTTAGGGCAGAGATTGTGGGAGTGAGGAACTAGAGCAAAATGGCAACTTCTGTTTTAGAGATTACCAGTTGACTTGATAACATTCTCTTCCGTATCCTCAGTCACAAAAGAACAGTATGTACTCACTAATAAGTGGATATTAGCCCAAAAGTTCAGAATACCCAAGATTCACTTCACAACAACCATTGGACTGAGCGTGAGGTCCCAGATGGAGGAGTTGGAGAAGAGACTGAAGGAGCTGAGGGAGTTTGCAGTCCCATGGAGGGAGCAACAGTTTCCACTAGCCTGACCTCCTGATGTTCCTGGAGACTGGACCACCAACCAAAGAATACACATGGAGGGACCCATGGTGCTGGCCACATATGTGGCAGAGGAGGACCTTGTTAGCCATCTGGGAGAAGAGAGGCCCTTGGGCCTGAGGGTGTTAGATGCCCCAGTATAGAAGAATGCCAAGGAGGGAAGACAAGAGTGGGTGGGTGGGTGGGTGGGTAGGTGGGGGTATACCCTCATAGAGGCAGGAGGATCGGGGAGGGGATAAGGAGGTTCCAAAGGGGAGATGTAGAAAGGGGGAAACATTTGAAATGTAAATAAAAATACATTTTTTTTTACATTTGAAATGTAAAAATAAAACAAAATAGAACATTTTCTTCTGTAGATTTTTCATTAGCATTTGGATAAGAAACATCATTTCCCAGGTTTCCTTGCAATTGGGTGGTGACTATTGATGATATTCCTACCAACTAGGGGTAGGCAGAGGGATGGACACCATTCCCAGGTCACTCATTCAGTGAAAATCCACTTATTTTGTATTGTTTTTCCCAGTTTCCAAAAAACTGTAAGGAGTTGAGTGTAGTGGAGGAGCCAGCCTCCACCATGTTGACTAGGAAAGCATCCTACAGTGCTCCAACAGGAATATCTTTGCCTATATACCTCCAACCTCTTCAAGCTCAAGGAGTCACATAAGAGGGAAATCCACTTCTGTATCACGTGGGGCACTGAGATTTTTGGCTTAAATTAAAGCAATTATGACAGGATCTTGACCAGTAGGGACGTGATAGATGGGGTGTTAGCGACAGCTGAGGTGGAGACAGTGTGTAGAGCATGGCGGTGGGTGGGGGAGGGGATGAGGATGGAGCCCTGTGGTTGATGAGATTACTTACCAACAGGAACACTGCAATGGTGGAACGAGGGGCTGCAGAGAGCTCTGACCATGGGTGTGGTGGGGTGTATGGAGGGAGATAAGCTGAAATGGAGGGAACAGTAGACTAGAAACATGCTCAAGAAAAAGTAGAAGATACTGATAGGGCTACGGGAGTGGTTTTATCTCATTTGTTCATAAGAAAGAGTGGCCAACAGTCCTACCTACAGGGAGATCAAAGAGAGTATTAATTGGAAAAATATCATACAATTCAGGAAACTGAAGTTAACTGATGTCAGGAAGTGATCAAGAAAAAGTCAAATTATATCTAACCTAATCTATTTAAGAAGGCAGAGGGTTTTGTAATAAAATCTGGAGCAGCCTAAAATTACTTCTTGAAAGGTATAAAGAAGAGACTGTACAGTCTCCTCTCCTGGAGATACAATTTAAGTCCAGCTTCCCCTCAGCTTCTCCTCAGCTCTCAGTATGGGCTGAACTTAGTGACCAGCTTCCAAAGACTGTGGAAGATTATGGAAAGGAGAAAATAGCAACTTTACAGAAGAGAAACTTGACAACCACCACCTACCTCAGCAAGTGATGAAGGTTAGCATCGCCAGTGACAGGTCACACGGATATAATGTACCCCCAACAGGATGGGATGAGACGGGCAATCAGCTCTGTGGTAGTCCTTTCCAAAACTCACAACCTTTGTCTAAATACGAGGAAAACATCAGAAAGTCTGAAACTGAGGGACAGTCTACAAAATACCTGCAGAGTACCCTTTAAAACTGTCAAGGTCACAAAAAACAAGGAAACACTGAGAAAATGTCTCAGATGGTGAGTGAAGAGACGCAGTGGCTAAATGCCACGGGCATGGAGGATGAAATCCCGAGACAGAGAAATGTGCATGACCTCAACCCCTGGCAAGAGCTGCAGGAAACCTCAGCTTCAGTGCTCACTTCTCCACAAGTGTGGTTTCTAGTTTTGAAGAAGATTTATTTTGAATTACGTGTGTAAGTGGTGATGGGGGTATATGCACTTCCGGGTGCAGGTGCCCAAGGAGGCCACAAGAGGGTATCAGATCCCGGAGCTGGAGTTAGAGGCAGTTCGTTCTAAGCAGCCTGGGAACTGTACTTGGGTCTTCTACGAGCTCAGCATGTTCTCTTATCCGGTGGCCAAATCTCCAGCCCCTAATCTATTTTGGACAAAAATGCCATAGATAAATAAAAATACCAATCTAGGACATACTGGGGGAAGGGTATAAGGTCTGTGCTTATTGTCTTTTTATGTTTCCTAGAGCTAAAGTATCCCAAGTATGGTGGTTTGAATGTTTGGTCCAGGGAGTGGCACTATTAGGAGGTGTGGTCTTGTTAAAGGAAGTGTGTCATTGTGGGGGTGGGCTTTGAGCCTCCTATGCTCAGGCTTTGCCCAATGTAGAAGAGAGCCAGCTCATGGCTGCCTGTGGAAGAGAGTCTCCTGGTTGCTTTTGGACCAACATGTAGAACTCTCAGCCCCTCCAGTACCAGGTCTACCTACATGATGCCATGCTTCCTGCTGTGACAATACCTCTGAAACTGTAAGCCAGTCCCAATTAAATGTTTACCTTTATGAGAGCTGTTTGGTCGTGGTGTCTCTTCACAGCAGGAAAAACCTAACTAAGGCAGACAGAGACCTGGGATATTGCCAGTGAGCAATGAGCGAGTTTGAAATATAGAATATCTAAGCCACTACTCTCCCATCCTATCCTTCCTCCCTTCCCCCAAGAAAAAAAATTCCCATTAGTCCATTATTATATGCAATGGAATGTTCAATTTCACACACTGTGTGACATTCCATGCCAACCGGAATAGTTAATGCAACTTTACATTTATGACTCTGCTTGGGTGTGAATTATTGTGTTTATGAAAATCTCCATATTAATGTCTGATTGTAAATCATTCTGCCGGCTCACTTTATTAATAGCTCAATTCTCACTACTTACGGCTGCAAGCCCTCAGATCGCCACCACTGCAGTGGAGAGGGGCCCTTCCTATTTGCTTACCATCAGCGTCTACCCATCTTAGACTTTGCACTAAAGCCTCTAGCATCTGATCTGATCTTTTCTTTGTTGAAAAGTAGACAGCTTCCCTGAGAAATATCATTTTTATTTTCTGTGCCCAGTCATTTTACTCTTTAGAAACCCCGCCAGGAAGTGATTTGGACAGGGATTCTGGAGGAACACAGACTAGGTATGAAATCATTGATCTTGGCGAGTCTTGTGCTTTGCATGTCAGTCGTACCCCCTGCCCTGTTCATCTGTTTGAACACTTGGTCCCGTGCTGGTTGCACTGTTTGGGAGGGTTACAGAACCTTTAGGAGGTGTAGCCTTAGAAGCCTGTCTGTGCTGGTAGCACACTCCTGCCACCGTGCCTCTCCAGCCATGGTAGACTGTAGCCCTTCCAACTGTAAGCTGAAAGAAATCCTTCCTCCTTTGGGTTGCATCTTGTTATGTATTTGGTTATAGCAACAAGAAAAATATGTTATCAAATTTCGGTTTCCATAACTGTAATGGGTTATACAGACTGGTTAGAATCACTGGGATGATAGTTAAGACAGGAAAGGACCCGGCCCAGCCTTTAGCAAGCCTCCAGTAATCTTGTTGTTACAGTATCAGACAGACAGGCAGCAGGATTGCTAGTGGACAGATTAGAGGTATTTGCTGCTGGCAGCTAGCTGGAAGATCTGGGCTCTTCCAGTTTGTCTACAAACTAAACCAGTGACATTGCAAAGTCACTGAGTATCTCTGGCCTGGCAACTTTCTCACTTGTAAGATGAGGAAGCCACAGTTCTTAGGCTTTTCCCCAGAGTCGCCATCATTGCTACACACACGCAAATAGGTAGTAACACCCCTGAAGGACCCATCATTCTTTTTAACATCCTGTGGATGACCCCTTGCTTCAGATCACACAGCCAGAGAGTGGCTCAATTGGATGGTTTACAGAATCTTCAAGAAGGGGCTAGCCTTGGCTTTTCCATACCTCCTCATATGTAACAATTGGGATCACACCCTTCCCCAGCTCCCTTACTGGCAGGAGGGGAAATATGAAGTCTCTGCAGGCCAGGATTTTATGCTCCTGTAAATCATTCAAGTGGCCAATATTTTCCTTTGCTGCACTCCTCTCACCTCACAGGATTTTTTTTTCCTGCAGTGAAATCCATTCCCCCAGCCTGGAAACATGGGCACTTTATAGAAAATCTTTAGCTTGTACCAGCACAAATGGATGGCTCTTATTTGCTGTCTGCAGTTCATGGTATTACAAAGGCATCGCCAAAAACTATCAACTGAGACGTAACAGCAGGAAAAAAAAAAACCGGGTAGGAACAAGAACGCTGGCACATCGGCATGCTCACATGAACATTTATAAGCATGATCAAGCCAATGCTCGGAAGGGCGGGTTCCATAAAGCAGCCATCTAGCTCATAACCCATGCTTGCTCAGAATCCCTGATGCATGGAAGGAGGGCAGCACGAGGCAGTGAAAACAGAGCACTAGGAAAAACCTACCCCGATAACCAGAGTCTTGTGCCCTAATGCTGAAAATGACGAGACTGAAAACACGCCAGTGTCAGGCCTAGCTTCTTGGGAGGTTGTTGCAGGATGATCACAAGCTCAAGGTCATCCAGGGCTACAGGTCATTCAAGGCTATCACAGACAACTTAGTGAGACCCTAGCTCCCTCAAAGGAAAAAGGACAGAGGGCTGGCGGTTTAGTCTGTGGCTGAGCCCCTCTCTGGCATAAGCAAGGTCCTGAGTTCATTCTCCTACACTGTCAAACAAAATTGAAAAGACAAGATGTGCCTATTATGTAATTTTAAAAAGAAAGACGAGTTTGATCTTCTGGAATTCTATTAATAATAGAGACTTCCTTATGACATCTTGCTATATGGCTTACGGGGGCTGCACTTTGACACGTGCGATACCATATGTGGTATTCACGGTGTACTTTTGAGACACCATTTTACAGATGTGTACCCTCTTCCTCTTCCCTCTCTTCTTGCCCCTCTCCTCATCCCATCCTCCTGCTCTTTTCCCTTTCTCCTTCCTTTTCTCCAGCCTCTTCTCTTCCCCTCCCCCTTCTTCCTTCCATCTTCCCTTCCCCCTCCCTCTCCTCCATTTCTCTTTTTTGCCTTCCCCTCCTGCCCTCCCTGCTCCCATCCTGTCCTCCCCCTTCTTCCTTCTCCCCTCCTCCCTTCTCCTCTCTCCTCTGTTCTCTTTCTCTCCTCTCCCTTCCCCTCCCCTCTTGCCCTCCCCCTCTCCTCTCTCCTCCCCTCCTTCTTCCTCTCATGCAATCCTCTCCTTCCCTTTTATATCTGTTTTTCTTTGCTTTTTGTTGCTGTGATAAAACACTGAGGCAAGCAATGATTTCTTTTATCTTACAGATTACAGTCACTCCAGGGTAGGAATTTAAGGGGGCAGTAACTGAAGCAGGGACCAGAGAGGAACACTGCCTTTTGGCTCACTCTCTGGCTCAAGTTCAACTACCTTTCTTATCCAGTCCCATCTGCCTAGGGATAGCACCGCCCACAGTGGGCTGAGCTCTTCCACACCAGCCATTAATCAAGAAAATGGCCCACAGACTTGTCTACAAGCTAGTCTAATGGCAGCGATTCCTTATGCTAGTCTAATGGAAGCAATTTCTCAACTGAGGGCCTCTCTTCTCAGGCATGTCAACCAAAGTCAGCCACCACAGTATTATCTGCTACACTAAACCCAGACTTTCCTAATTCCTTCACCAGAAGGAGTAGGTGGGGTATTCATGAGCAAACTATGTGTGAAAATATCGTAAGGAAGCCTGTTAATGTGGACACATTAAAAAAATACTAATACTACACAACTAGGGAGGGGTGGACTCTTATTAGTTCCTGCCCCTTTGGTCCTATCCTGGCCAGCATACACCAATCTATCTTGTTCTTGGCAGTGCAATCTGAGGGCTCCAGCTGACCTAGTCAGGCCCAGACCCCCTAACTGACACTGGCTGTCTCCATTGCCACTGAGGCCACCAGCCCAAACTCTCACCCACAAAGATTAGTACTCAGATCTCTTTCCCTAAGCATGAAGTCCTAGGGGCAGACTCAAAGCTGCCTGCCCCTTCACCCGTCACCCCCCGGGTGACTGTGAACTTCCCAAGGCAGGATAGTCTGAACAGAGGCAAGCTAGGGCTTCTGGAATCAAGGAATCCCTTTTGTGTGAGGAAGCACAGCTCAGCACCAGGCAGTGACTCCACTCCTGGCTGCTGGATGCCCTTTCCCTTTACCACACAATGAGTTAGCCATCCCCCTGCCTCAGGCTTCCCAGACTGTCCAGGAGGTGAGGGTACTGTGATGGTTTTCTTTTTGTTCCTTTTGGAAGGTGTGTTTGTTGAGCGAATCCGTGGCATCCTGGCTGGAAGCTGGAGGCTGACTCTGCTCACCCGCACTAATTAGCTAAGCCAGCTGGTGCATTGGGAAGGTTTGGTTTTTTTTTTCCTTTCTGGGCTCTTGGGTGTGTTTCTTTTTTTAAACATGATCAATACCCTCGCTCGCTGGGCTCCCCTGCCTGTTCTCCATTGTTCTCTTGTTTCCATTGTGTCTAAGACCTGGTCAAGGACTCTGAGTCTCCTAAGATGGGCTTCTCCCCTAACTGACACTGAGCCTGGAGCCAGAACCCCAGTTGTGTCCAGACCTCCCTGACCCATGTCTGCACCTCACTGTGGTTTACAGTAGCTGTTGACTAAACCCTCAAGAAGCCACGCAGGCTGGACAGCTAAAGTTGAGAAATACCTGTGATTCTAGGAGAACCCACTTTCCCTCTCTGGGTCTCTGTTTACTGGTTTGAAAGCAGGTATCCATTCCTAGGTCAGTGTGATGCTCTCCAGCCTAGCCATCAGAGGGATCATCCCTGATGGTGTAAAGAGTATGAAGACATTCTCAAACAGGGTTCAGAAGTTCCTGCCTCTGTACGGATGGTAGCCAAGCTTATCTTGGCCTGGTGTGCTGGGATGAGGCCACAGTCACTATGGAAATGCTCAGATTGCCCAGCTCTGGTCCCCTTGCCTAGCCCTCTGCAAGTCTCTCTGCTTTTGTTTTATAAAGGAGACAGATCTTACAAGTTCTCTCTCCTCACATTACTCCGGTTACCCCCAAACTCCAGAGACTGCAGATAAAATGTCTATGCTAGTTCAGACACAGCTCAATGGACAGATTGTTCTAGGGGTTAGATTTTTTTTCCTACTGTTTTTAGAAAGACCAACATTGTCTTCTGGAAATTTCTGACAGACCAAGTGCAAGGGAGACGTTCATGTTTCTCTCAAAGCTACCAAGTTGGTGTTTTGTCCTATAAAAAGAAAACTTTTTTTTTTTTTTTTTGCTGAAAACTTTGTAGGTGACAAAAAAAATATACCTTATTGATCTTTGTGATGTTATTTTACAGAAGCCCAGAGGTGTTAATGAACTTGCCTATGGTCACACAGATAATATGTAGGAAGCTCAGAATGAAGCCCTAGGCCTTCTCCAAGCCCCTCACCTCTTCTGTGTCCAAACCCAGCAGCTGGACACTAAGACATCAACTCAGGTGACCACATGACATAGGACCAGAAGACCAACCTCAGGGACAAGATCTGAACTGATGTTCTCTTGGTAAGTAAATAAGCAAAGAGATCCTCCAAACCTTTTACCCTGCTTCACAAAATTGCCACGAAGACTAAGCTAATGTTTTCACAAACACTTTGAAGACTACAAGACACCCCAGAAATATTTAACATCATATTTTGTCTTGATATTGGCTGAGACTGACAGCCAAGTTTCCTCTGTGCATGGAACAGTGGCTGCAACCCTGCCCTATCACTCCCTCCGCTGTCAGGTATGTGTGTGCTGGCTCAGCCTCCCTGAGCTCTGGTCCCTGTAACCATTACCAGCTCCTCTCCCCGAGGACCCAGAGGAGTTTAGAATGGCTGAGTCAGCTGCATTTTCTCCTGTCTCCAGCTCTCTTAAACCTGCTACTGAAATTGGCCCTGTGGTACCCGCAGTTTTGCTTGCCATCCAGCCTGTCCCCTGGGGTGGTCCTATGAATCACATTCTCTCTTTTCCCTCTCTTGGCTGGCTCTGAGGACAGCAGGTACTTGTGTGGAGCCTCTGTGCAAGTGGGTGTGTGAGTGTGTGGACACCTCCCTAGAAACAGTTGGGGACGAAGTTTTTCTACAACAAAGTGAGTTAGTTACTTCTTTTCTGATAGTCATACACCACTCCATTTCTTCGGAGGAGTGACAGGCCCCCGGGGCTGAAGCATCTCCTAGACTGGGAGAAACCATCTATTTTTGTTCTTTTCTAGCTCAGCTCCTGGAGATGTCCTGCAGCAGCCTGCCAGGCTCCTCTGCTATTACGAATATTCTCTCCCGGGACCTTCTGGTTCTGGGGCTCCCCCACATTTTAAGTGGACTTCTCAGCCCAGGAGCTATCTTCCAGAGGCCCTAGCTCTCTCTTGAAGGTGGGACACAGCAGAGTCTCCACCTCTGTGAGGTGTCTGAGAGCAGCCATCCCCTCAGGGGGTCTGGGGGCACATCCTGAAGCAGCCTGTCTTTACACAACAGTCCTTTGAAGTCTTGTGTTTTATCTTAGGGATTCATGTGACTTTTGTGTTCCATGCCCTGATGCCTTGCTGTTTTCATAGAAGTATGCTTTAACCCCCAATCTTCAAGTAAAATCGAGGCCCCCAGGAAGATATTCTGTGTTTATTCTGTGCCTTTATCCCGCCTAGCTTGCTACAATATACCCCCAGGGGTACAAGTGCTCTAGCTTGAGAAGCATGTGCAAGGCAATAAGAGCAGCAGTAGGAAAAGCCCATGGCCTCCCAGCCTCCCTCCCCAGACTGCTACAAATGAGCCTGTGCTTGTCTGCTTTGCCCATGTACCTTTTGTTCAGGATAATGTGGAGCCGTGAGGAATGGAAACACTGGGAAGGTTGCACTGATCCAGGTTCAGTGCATGAAGGTTCAGGTGTTTGCAGAATAGCTTTGCACTAGCATGGGCAGACTCTAATCAGAGCTGGGCATGTTGATGTGTGCAGAGAAACTGAGGCTAGAGGACGACAAGTTCAAGACCAAGCAACATAGTGTTATCTTGTCTCAGCAAATGAATGAATGAATGGATGAACGGAAGACATGATCCTAGTCGGACACGAAGCATCCTTTGTGCTTTGCCTCTAGCCTCCTGTAAGCAGCTACAGGCAGTAGCTGAACCATCCTTTAATTCCTCTCCATGTCTTTTCCCCCAGCCTGGGAGGAGAAAGGAAGCCGCTTTGTAAGGTAGGAAGGTTTCTTAATGGATATGACCCCGAGAAAGTTGGGGGAGAAGAAAACTCCCTTCTGTCACTCTTGTCATCTCAAGGGGAAGACCAGGTAAGAAGCACACTGACATTCGTGTCAAGTGGACCAAGGAACAGAAATCTAAGGACCCCAGAAAATACAACTGAACAGAACCGGCTTGGTTGAGAGGAAGCCTTCTGGATATCAGAGGGATTCCGTCTTGATGGGACAGATAGGGGAAGTCCCCAAAAGCCTGCCTGACAGCTCTACTTGAGACAATGTGTCAGACCAAGGTAAAGCAGTCCAGGTGATATGTCTAGTTCCCTTCTTCCCTACCCTCACTTCTGTCCCCCAAAAGTGTAGCTATAGGTGAGATCAGTTGTGAGACTCAAAGACTCGCCCTGATAATATATCTGCAGTATTTCTTAGACAGTGGGGGAAACACGAAGCCTGGGATTTAGCTTGACACAACAAAGCCAAGCCTTTATCACACAGGCGTATGAGGAAGCCAAGTGCAAGAGAGCTGTAAATATCTCAGAGATGCTCTGCAGACGGCCCGTGTGGAGACACATTTCAATGGGGCATCAGGGCTGGGGAGTGAAGAGAAAGCTTGCCAACTCACAGCGCTCTGATTTGCAGGGAGCAGAGCATGGGTATTTCAAATCATTTCCTTTTCGTTAGTACCTAATCTCCCAGCTGTTCTCTGAGCATTGGCTCAAATACTAGAAAACAGTCGGCCTCAAATGTAAAAGCCACAGGCTCCTTTAAATTATGTTGTCTTGCTACATTGGTGTGTCATGTCAACCCAAACTCCAGTATGGCTTCTGGGAGAAGAGAATTTTGTCTGATGATGAATTTAAAGGAAAATGAGTCTTTTTTTTTTGTTCCCCAAGGCCACTTGATGTTAAATATAGCTTGGGCTCTGGTCTTATTTTGAAAACTCAGAAGTACCTTGGGGGAGTTTTATGTCATGATTACTGTCTTTGATCCTTCTCGTACTCTCCGGGCTGTAGGGTCTGAAGTAACAAGGATCCACTGAGCTACATCGACATGGAGTTTCAGAGAAATCTTTGTCCTCATCGCACTGATTGAACTTGAGCTTTGAACGTCTGTCTGTGCTTTTAAAACTAACTCATTTAGCCTGTGATATAAATGTTATTGGTCCATTTTTTCTTCTATGGAAATTGAGGTTGAGAAGAATCAAGTAACTTCCCCAAAGATCCCAATTTTAAAAGGCGTACCACCAGGGTCTGCTGGATGGACTATAGCATCAGAACACAGGCACTTTCTCTTCCAACATGAATTCTCATTCCAAATTCATGTAGTCATTGGCGCTTTTGTTTATACTTAAAACACATACATTGGGTATCTAAAGTGTATCAGGCACCAGGGACACAAGGATAACTCAGACATGGTCCCTGTGCTCAAAGACTGCAAAGTCTAGTGGAACTCAGTCTTGTCTTGAAATATTTATTCGACAAATATTTAACATTTAGTAGAACAAACAATGAGCCTTATTGAGCTCAGGGCTCTACTGGCTGTTTTCCTGCCCTGTAGTTGTTGCTGTTATGTTATGAGTGGGTGACATCTCCATTACCTGTGCTCAACAGGCAGGGTGAGACAAGGGCTTCACCAGCAGACCTCTTCACTGATTCACTGGGTCTGGAGCAAGAAGGAGAAGCAGACATGTGTGTTTTAGACCATGGTGGGTGAAACCTCTGAAGCAGGTACAAAGCAAAATCTGGAGGAGGTGCATCCTTTAAGTATCTAAGGGTAGATGAACCCAACAGATGTTGCAAATATACCAGAGGTTAAGAGTGCCTCCTTTGGAGAAGCTGCTGTTATTACACTGGCCAGATGTTTATTTTAGCTCATCCCCACCCTGGCTCTTTGGGAAAACTTTCCAACAGACTTCGTCTCTAGCCTCCTATTGCTGCTAAATAGGATCAGGTCTAGCAAGATGACTCCAGTGAAAACCACTTGCTTGCACAAGTTTGATGATCAAAGTTCCATCCTGGAAACCTGAGGTGAGAGGAAAGCCCCAACTCCCGAACCTTGTCCTATGACCTCCACCTGGGTGCTGTGGCACATGTATACACGCACACATTTTACCACACACAAACCCATGCAATACAACTTTTTTAAATCCCTCTGACACTTCCTCCCACCTCCTCTACTGCCCTCTGCACTCAGGGCTGCTGCACCTTCACCTCACCCCTGACACCTGTTCTTGGAGCCCTTGCCTGGCTCTCTTTCAAGTCTCTTTGAATCATTATCACATTGTGAATACTCTCTGTTGGATGTGTTAAGTTCTTCCCTTAGTCCTGATTCCTTGAACCCCAGTTTCAGCTTAGTTTGTAGCATGTTTGTAGGGGGTGGTCAGAACATGTTCTAAGAAGGGAATAGTGATCAAAGAAAACAAAGGTAAAAGAGAGAGAGAGTAGAAAAGAGGCTGGGGATGAAATATGCTGAAATGGGAACCAGAGGGTGTGAGTGCTGTGTCCAAGGGAACTGTTAGAAGTCCTTGTCGTCATGTCAAACCCGGGTTTGAACACACATGTCCAGATGGTCAGGGAGGCCAGCTCCCTTTTCACACTGCTCATTCCAACACAAGCACAACTTCTGTGACAGAACTGAGCCTCAGACAGTTTCATGGTAAGTCCAGGCAGGCCTTCAGTGCAACCAGGGCATGGATAGACAAGGGCATCAGCCAGCTAGCCATGGGGGTAAGGGGGTGTCATTAGCATTCAGTAACTATGACAAGCCCTAGTTCCCAGTCTGCTTCCATGAACTGAGCATCACACTGCAGGACAGGAGCAGCCTAGGCTGAAGACAGGAGTGAGAGGCAGGACCATTCCTGCAGCTTCAGGTTAACAGTGGACAGATTTCACACTTGGAGAATAGTTTTCCCCGCGACGCTTTATCTGGGCCATTTCAAAGTCCTTTGTCTGGGCTAAGCTGGTTGTGGGTGATGTTTGCAGCTGGGGACTTGCAGAAAAGATTTATTTTCTAAGCAGGGAGAAGGTCACCCGGGCAGAGGCCGTTATACTGAGCTGCAGTTGGGTTGGGGTTTCCAGAATGCCGATCAATGTGTTCCCTAGCATTACTCAAGTACCAGGATTAGAGTGTGAGCCAAGAGAATGATCTTCAAATTGCTTCACAAGTCACATGACCCAGCAAAGTCACTCTTTCATTTACCCACAGTAAGTAAGCAAATGACTGATGGGGAGCCATCCCTGTTATCACCACTGTGTGGGTTGGTGGGGTGAACCCAATACAGAAGTCTCAAAGAAGTGCAGAGGTTTCTAAGGCTTGGGAAAGAGATGAGAAAGAGAAGGTAGAGCTGAGGATTACTGAGAGATAGATCAAACAGGCTGGCTAGGACGGCGCTGGAGTGGACCGAACACTAAACATTGCTCTGTGTGTCTCCATCAATGCCAAGCTCATCAGTTTCACCAAACTGACCCTTGACCTTTGACAAACATTATGAATGAAGCCAACCTCCCTCTGTGAACTTTGATAAGTTTGAACATAACCTGTTGAACTTACACATTCATAGTTCTGGTTGCATCCTAGCTTAGTGTGGTGGAACGCTGAACTGAGGTGCTGAAGAGATCTGAGTGAAAGGACAGAGCTTGGAGCTGCCTCCTTAGGCCTGACTTTTTCATGATCTACCTAGGGCTGACTTACAGAGTGGGAGAAGCAGCTCAAAGGATTTATTATGAGAGCCTGAGAAGATGATCTCCATTCTAGCACCTGCTGTGCAGTCTACAAATGTTGTTCTTGAGAAGGCACTGCCATGGAACGGGAGGTCCCCTGGGAACAACACCGAGAAGCACGTGCTCTCCTGAGCAGAATCTGAATCCTGTCGAAATCAAGACCCCTTCTTTGCTCTCTATTGATATATCTGTGGTGTATCTTCCTTGCTGTATCTGTGGTGGCCTCAGCTGAAAAAATAAATAAATAAACATGAGATGGGGGTGAGAGGTTGGAGAAGGGCTATGGCAAAAGACAAAGAAAGGCAGAGAGAGAGATTGATTTCCAGGCAGAATTTATATCTTTTTTGGCTTTTTCAAAGGTAAATGAATAGACTGTTGTTGTTTTCCAGCCTGCCACTGAGAGTGTGCATGCACCTCTGTTATGTATAGACCCTTTTAAAGGCTCCTGGAAGCAATCCCTAGCATTTCTATAGGTGCAGACAGATAATTGAATGCTTTCAAAGACCACTGTGAGACAGGGAAAGTTCAATTTTGCTGTGTGCTGGTGCTGGCATTGACTGAGCAGGCCACATGTGTTTTTCTGAGGAAGTTGGATTTCTTTTTTGGCTTTTCTTTCCTCTCCTGCCCTTTCACCCCCTGTCTCCCCACCTCTGATGAAGCACTTAGACTGAGGAAAAAGAAACAATGCATAATCACCCTAAAGTCACGCCAAACAAACACAGCCAAAGCTTCTAGCTACTTCTCTGGCTGAGAATGAAAAGCACTGCCTCTTCGCTCCAGGGTCTGACAGACAGGGGTGCCTTCCTGCTTGGCTATTATTAGAGCCTGCATAGCAGAAGCTAGGCAGCTCTGGGCGATGGGGGTTCTTGTTTTAATTGTTGCCTGTGCAAGCAGAACAAAGTGACATGGGGAGAGAAAACAGGGGATTTCCTCCTACTGTTATTTCTCCACATGACAGCCATAGTGTGCATGTGCCTCCTCTGTGTGTGTTGTTGTTGTTGTTGTTGTTGTTGTTATTGTTGTTGTTAGCATGGACCAGGGATATTCATCTATGAGTATACTTGTGAGTATGTGAGTATGCATGTCTCTGTGTATATTGGCATGAACTAGGATGTCCATTCATGTATGGGCACATGTGTATGTATGTATTGGCATGACCAAGGACATCCATGAATTCATGCACTTGATGTATGTATATGTGTGCACACACATGTATATGAATGCATGCAGGGGCCAAGATGTGAATGGATCTTCTGGATAGAACAAAAATCTGTTGCTTCATGCTCTAGTCTACTCCTCTTGGGCACAAAGAGGAGATGCCCAGCCTAGGGGTTCTAGCTCCTGGTCCTTAAGCTACTGGGTTTCCACGTACTGCCTCAACTACTCCATATAAACTGGTTTTCATAATTCTCACACTGGACCCTGGGGGTAGTGATTATTGTTAACTTATTTTACAGATGCTGAACTTTTGGGCACAAAGAGATCTGATGGAAGAAGGCAGGGACAGCTTGGACCTCCAAAATCGCTGCAAATTCAGCTGACATTGATCATCAGTCTGTATAAGTGATACCTGTTTTAATTCCCCAAATACCCTCTCAAATATCATCATCATTTTATAGATAAATAAGCTGAGGCTCAGAGATATTAAGAACATTACCTAATGTCTAGTTTCAACTTGCTCTAACTTCAGTGCAATTTCTACTTGGCTTATCCCATTGGGTTAGGGGAGAATGTTGAAAGGAAGTCACTTAAAGTTACAAATAAAAGGACTGGGGAAGGTTCAGCAAGGTTCTTTGCACTGGTGGGCCAAGGTGGGCATCACACTCCTGGAGGCTGAGGGAAAGGGATGTCCTAGACAGCTCTGTGTTTCTTGTACTACCTACCACAAAGTGTGGAATCCATGCCTTCCATGTTCCGGGCACCCTACTATGAATTCTGACTGCATGGTACCCTGCTTTCATGCTGTCCACCAAAGAGCACCACTCCTGTTCTCAGGGTTAGAAGTGTCCTCATATGGGACACTTCCAGGGTTCTAATCAAACCTGTCCCTTAAACTGTATAGCCTTACCTTCCCTGGAATTACAGACAGGACAACTCACTGCCTGACTTTAGGGTGTGCTCATGGGATCCTGCATCATCCCAGGCCCCACTGCTCTCTGGCCTTCTAGAATAGACAGAAACATCAATTGGGCCAGTTTACATGGTTTCAGTGTTCCAAGGAGCACATGGGAGCACCCAGGGAATGTTTTCTCCATGGTCCCCTGTGGTCCTTCTTAGAATACAAGCTCCCCACAAACAAAGTTTACAAACCATGAAGTTTTAGTTTTCTTGAACACTTTGCCCATTCTAGGGGTTCCAGCTTCTGGTCATTAAGCTATTGATCTTCTATGTGCTACTCCAAATACTTCACATAAACTGCTTTTCATAATTCTCACACTGGATCCAGGGGGTAGATATTATTGTTTACTTATTTTACAGATGCTAAACTTGAGGCTTGGCAATGTCAAAACAGTCCAACCCTATCTGTGTTCCAGGAAGCTTGCTCATAAGTCTGTCTATACAGTCCATTCCAGAGTTGGAATGCGTTCAACACTCTTTTAACCCCAGGCTCTTTCTCTGCTTTCTATTTTCTCCTCCAAGGTATGGGTTAGGAGACTTTCCCCAATTCCTCTCATTCTTCATTTCTCTAGACCCCGTAAAGATTCAAGAGGTTCCTACTGCTGTGTTACCCTCCCCTGGAGACTTGGGTCTCCTTGCCAGCATTTGTCAAGCAGCAAGGAGGTTCTGCTACATAATCCTGGTGACAAAAAGACAGCTATGTCTGCACGGAGACCTCTGAGCAAAGCTCTTGTCTGCCTGCTCTGTCAGAGACAGTATAGGTAAAAAGCATGGGCTCTGGAGCCAGAAGATTCTGTGTTAGAATCTGAGAGCCATCAATTTTTAGCTACATGACCTTGGGTAAAACAATGGATATTTATGACTTGACCACCAGGTCTATAAAATGGAGATAACAACAGCATGTACCTCAAAAGATTATTCTGCACTTGAAACGAACTATATAGGCAGAATTATAGCAAAAATCCTAGAACATAGCAAGCACTAGGTACCTATTAGCTGATACCACTGCAACATTATTGGTATCTTCTACAGAGTCACAGATTTTAGGTCTACAAGAAAAATGTACAAGTCACTGGGTTGGCCCCACATCCTATCCACAGACAAAGAGAGGATTTCTTATAAGGAGTTTAGAATTAAGATCTTGTATTTTGCATTTACTTTTGCTATCTATCACGTTGGATGTCTTGTTAGACCACTCTAAGCTTCATTTACTACACTATAAAGCAGCAGTTGTAATAATAAATATTGGCCTATTTCCTAAAATTGTGAGGACCAAGTTGAGGGGTGCCTTGACAATGAAAGATGCAATTTTGCATAAATAGTAATTGATTGGTCCCAGAAGACAAACATGACTCAAACAGATAGAATTATTTAACCAGGGAGAAAGTCCTCCCTCACCAATGGCCTAAGCCACCTCCTACCTGTGGTTCAGTCTCCACCGTCATGTTCTTGTGACTAGGCTGGGAGAATAGGCAGCTGTCCTTAAACAAATGAAGATTTGGAGCCAAGCAAAAATAATGCAAGCAATAACCAAACATGTCTGACCAAAATAAAACACAGCAATAAAAGAGAAAGGAGTAAAGGGTCATGACACCAAGAGACAAATGAACAAAGAGCTGGAAAGCCAAACCAAGGTAAGCCACAGACTCTCGCCATAGTGAGATCACAAACAGGTCACATCAGCCAAACGTGGGCTGGACAGGGGTTGTGAGCAAACACAGCATTTAACTCTCACTCCAGCTATAGATCGGGCAAGAACCATTTGCTTCCCAAGTTACTCAGGTGGGAATACTTATGAAAATGCCCCTAAGCACCCCTTCCTTAGACAACATGAACATGACAAGCTCACCACTTCCTAATAGCTGCCACTTTAATGTATGAGCAATCACTTAATACTGCCTTAGGGGCCTCAGCTGACAGGCCTAGAGACAGGCAAGGACTTCAACGGGGCAACCAGCCCTCCTTCTGAGGTCTTTGAATTATAAACTTCCTTTGAGGTCAAGGAACTGCTTTGTTGTCCATCATAAACATCGCCGCCACCACCATCACCACCACCATCACCACCACCATCACCACCACCACCACCACCACCACCA
>JADRCH010000188.1:2339810-2405410 GCA_019843965.1 Rhynchomys soricoides | reverse complement strand
CTTTCTGCAGATAGAATGAAGAGTATAGCTGAGCACAAAGCAACACAGAATATGCTCCCAGAACTCAGCGATGAAGAGCGATACCTAAGGCCTCCAGTGCTGTGCCACTAGTTACTGCTGTCCATAGCCTGTCTGTGCACTCTTTGTCTCACAATTAATTACCATCTAGATTAAGTTAGTCCTCCCTGTGCTGTGTTACTTTCCATCAAAGCCCACTTACTACTCCCCTCCAGGCACAGGTAACTTAAAGAAGGAAATGTTTCTGGTTTACTGTTCTAGAGGACAATCCATCATGGCAGAGAAGTCACAGTGGGGTGAGGAAGTCATTGCCATGGGAACCTGAGGCAGTTGTTCATACTGTATCCACATAAGAAATGAACAAATTCTTATGTTTATTTATCTTCTCTTATAGGCTTTGTGTGCACACATGAATGCACACACATGTGCATACACATACATACACACATGCACACATACACACATGCTCACACATGCATATACACAAATGCATGCATACACACATGTGTACACACATACATAGACATGCACACATACACACACATGCTCACATACACACATATACACATTCTCACACACACATACACAGGCATGCACATGTACATACACACTCATGTGTGCACACATGCACACACACTCATGCTTACCCATGTGCATACATGCACACACACGCAAGTGAATGATCACACACACACACACACACACACACACACACACACGCGCGCGCGCGCGCGCGCGCGCGCTCTCTCAGAAGCCAAATCTAGAGAATGGTGCAGCCTTCTTTCAGTGTGAGGTTTTCTACTTCAATTAACCTAGTCAACTTACTCTCACAGGCATGTTCTGTGGCTAAACAATCCCTCAGAAGTGTGTCTAGAACTTTGTCTCCTAGGTGATTTTAGATCATGCCAAGGTGACAATTAACACCAACCACCACATACACCTGTAAACTAGCTCAAGGCAGCCATACTGCCTTCTTAGGACTGTATCATAAGATATTAGGAGCTGGGAGAGAGCCATTAGTCAATATTTAATTTACATAGATTGCTTCTTGTACTGAGGATCCCTTGTCTTTTACAGCTTCTCCCTTTACCAAACTGACATCAGTGACTGGAATTACCAGTCTTCATGTATGTCTGGGTCTGTTGAAGTCACAGTAACCCCCTGGCTCAGTTTTCAGGTACATGAGTTGAAATAGAAGATGCTCTACGCCTTTTTCTCTTCTTGGGCAATGCTGGAAGTTGATCTTTTCTCTGGTACTGTGATTCTTAGACAAGATCCCTTCCTTCCGTCACTTCCATCTGACCTGTGGCATCTTTTTCTACACAGATATTCAGGAGATTCTAATTTCCTCTGCTGGCAACACCTCACTGCACTGAGACCTGCCTTGAAAAGCAATGTATCTCTTTTGTGCCACCAGGTAAACATACTTTGATGCAATTGTTTTCACTCATGATGCTGGGCAAAACAAACGCTTCATTGAGGATTCCTAAAGAGAATGTTCTCATGTTGGAAGAAATTTCATGCAAAATATATCATTTTTTTCTTAATAAAAAATGTAGAAAAGTCCCAATATAGTAATTTTACTACCCTGTTGGCTGCACAGAAGGAAATTAGACTGCCTTGAGGTACTAAAAACTTGGAAAACCACTCATATTCTTAACGTTTTAATTTATATCTAAGAAAGTATGTGAATAGTGAGCGCACATCCCAATGTGTTTTTACATAGTAGGTGTGCACCTGTGCACCAACTGTGCAGGGCAAGGATTACAGCATCTTTTATACGCACTGAGGCCTTCTTTTGTTTGTTTGTTTGTTTTTTTTCGAGACAGGATTTCTCTGTGTAGCTCTGGTTATCTTGGAACTCACTCTGTAGACCAGGCTGGCCTCGAACTCAGAAATCTGCCTGCCTCTGCCTCCCGAGTGCTGGGATTAAAGGCGGCGCCACCACAGCCCGGCCCTGTGAGGCCTTCTTGTGTCTCCTCTAAGGTCATTGTTATCACTATAGCCCTTGCCCTCAAAGACGGTTTCCTGATCTCAGTCATTGAGGAGCTTTTCAGACCTCAAAACCTCCAAACAAGTGTAATTCTAAACCATCTTCTTCATAATTGTTTGCGTGTGGTCTCATCTGAGATCAGTCCCTCTCTGTGTGTGACTAGTGCCTTGTTCTTCCGTGTTGCTATTTACTACTGCCAGTGCAATACAACTGGTATAACTGTTTTTGCCCAATGTTCTAAATAGACATTTGAGTTGCCTTTAGTTTATCAGGAATTTGCTTGCCGTGGGCATTCTTATGCACATCTCCTGTCACACATAAAAACTCCTTTATGCTGGATCTATATCCAGGTGCATCACACAGAACGTGCAGGCTCAGCTTTACTAGATACTGTCAAATAGTTTCCAAAAGAGTCGCATCAGGTCCATAATGTAAAAGTTTAGTTCAGTGGCCACTGAGTACCTAGTATGGGGACAGGTACTCCTTAGGTGTTCAGGATATTAGAGGCAGTGGGCGCATGCATGGTCTACAAGTCCTAATAGATTGAAAGCATCACCAACAGATGTGTTTTATGCACTAGTGTTCAGCAGTATATCTAACTAGGAAACCCTCTGGGGCTCTGGATTGGCCTCCAAAGGCTTGGCCAGGTGCCCAGGGTTTAGTTTCTGAAGGAAGAGTTGCCCCTGGCAACATGGATGCTACAGGCCCTTCCCCAGCTGGAGCCAGGCTGGGCTGTCGAGAGTGAACAAATGGCCGCCAACCTGAACAATGATTTAAAGGAGAAGGTTGGGATCTGGGTGAGATGAATACCGCAGACTCCACCACCATCCTGGAAACAATTCATCAGGGAGGTGTGGCAAAGAGGGGCATAAATCCCCAGCCAGGGAGACCAACAGGGGTTGGGCAACAAGGAAGAGGATGTGGGATATGAGGCAGCCCCAGGGCTGCTGCTGCCGATCCTGCCAATGGCAAGAAGAGCTACATTTGCAGGAATCCTCAGAAGTGAGTTTTGCAAGGAGAGTCCCTCCTCCCTCGAACATTAAGACATACTGTGTGGCCACTGGTACCCTGCTAAAAAACCGGTCTCGAAGAGAAGCCTACCTGGAGTTTGGCTCACATTACTTACTTTATTATTTTTGCTTTTAGTAAAGGGGGGGAATTCAGAGTAGGTTTGAGATGTGGGCCCTCTCCCTCCTCTCAGTGTCCCATCCATCACCCTCCTGCAGAGTCGCAGAAGGATGGGGACCGGGTAAGCCACCAGGAACAGAACATGGAGCGGGAAGAGCAGAGAGCGATGAGTGAATGAGGGATTTTATGAGTGAAATTGCTCACAAGCTTCTTTAATAATGTTATTCATCTTTCTGTCAAAGTCGTCACATTAATGTAGCAGGGAGAGATTTAGAGGAGATGAATTAAGACTTAAATACACAAAATGACTTAGGGAATATTTAAATACAATACATTTTATGTTGGTGCAGCATCCTTTGTCATGGTGTCTTCATGGCTCTTGCCTAGCTCACACAGCCTGGGAATCAATAAGTCCCTCTTCTTGGCCTGCATGACCCACATCCAGTGCTCTGTGCACACCTAGTGTGCAGGATTGATACAATCTCAGTGGAGCGTGTCAGCAGTCACTGGTTGGTAAGGAGACCCAGAGTTTGTTCAGGTTGAAACAGGCTTCTTTTCCTTGAGGGTCTACAGTTTATTTGCTGAGAAAATAAAGCAAGGATCCCTCTGAATGTTAAAGGATGCAGAGAGAGATTTTCTTCTCAGGTACAACTGCAGAGGCACAAAGAGAACATGGATGCTTTCTCTCACTCTTCATAGTAGCTCGGTCTGTCTACTTTGACACACTGACAGCTGTAACCTCTTTCATTGTAAAACGAAGTTTTTTGTCTTTAAAAGTTAAATTCCTTTTCCTTTCTTTTTTTAAAATCTGTAGATATATTGATTTGCTTAGTGTGTGTGTATGTGTGCATATGTGTGTATGTGTTTGTATGTGTATATATTTATGTGTGTGTATTTGTGTATGTGTGGGTTGTGTTTATGCTTGTGTGTTGTATGCATTTGTGTGTTGTATGCATGTGTGTGTGTTTGTCTGTGTGTTGTATGTGTGTGTTTGTGTGTTGTATGTACGTGTGTATTTGTATGTATTTGTGTATGGTATATGTGTATGTGTTTGTGTATGTGATATATGTGGTGTGTGTGTGTGTGTGTGTAGGTCAGAAGACAAACTTTGGGGAGTCTGTTCTTACCTCCACCTTGCTGAGATGGGGGTCCTGTCTCTGCTCTTATACTGCCAAGATAGCTGGCCAGCAAGCTTCTAGATGATTTTCCATCTCCCACCTCATATTAGGAGTGTGATGATTGCATCACTACGTTCCATCTGCATGGGTTCCTGGGGTTGAAATCTGGCCATGAGGCTTGTACCTTTACCTGCTGAGCTCTCTCCCTTGCTCCGTTTCCATCTTTTCTTTCCCTATTTTCTTCCTCCTTCTGTCCATCCCTCCCTCCCTTAACCCTTCCTTCCTTCCTTCACTTCTGTCCATCCTTCCTTTCCTCCCTCTTAACCCCAGTCTCTCACACCTTTGCTCCTCCACTTCCTTCTTGCATTTTTTCTGTGAATATTCAGTTGGCCCCTTGTCTGGCCAGAGACTGTGCTCAGAACATGTCAATGAGCAAGTCTGACATGGCTCCAGACTTCCTGGTTGTGTAGTCCAACTCTCAAATTTCTTGGACATAGGACTTGTTATAAAGCTCATATCTAGCTGAGATTAATCAGAGAAACCTTGCTGAGAGGAGGGCTTCTGCAGCCATCCGTCGATCTGTTTGTTGTACACAAGGGCTTTCATTGGATACATAGAGCTAGTTATTCCAATGGGAGTGGGGAGGTTCAGCTTTAGCTGCAGAGAGAACAAAGTGAAAGCATCAGACTAGAAACTCAAATTAGAGGCAAGGACAGCTCAGGCACCAGCATCCCCTGCGAAGTCTCTCTTCCTACTGTCTTACTTAATCAAGAGCTGGATACCTAGGAGGTTAGGGTCCTATTCTCTTATCCCACTTCCCCCTCTACTATCTTTTTGCACTTTGCTCTTACCTCTCTCTGTCCTCTGCCCAGTGTATAGGGATGAGACACGAGTGCCTTTCTGGGTGGGAGATCTTCTCATCCTGCCTGCCCCTCCTACTCTTCTCTGAGCTTTATTGAGATTGCTGCAAGGACACAGTCAGATATCTTGATGAAAAGTCACCCAAGAGGCCCCTGGGACCCAGCCCAGCCTTGGTGCTGAGTCACATCATCCCAGAGGTGTATACTGACCTAGGAACCAAGGCATGCTGGGAACTAAGCAGTTCCTGATGTTCATTCCTTTAGTGTCTTATCATCCTCCATCAATGACATTCTGCTACAAATATGACCCATTTCACTAGTTACGACCTAGATTGGCCCCCACTCACTGGGAAAATTGAATGGTCTCACCGTTACACAGGCCACTGTCAGCCTGGAGGTTGCCATGGGGTTTGAGACATGCTCCTGATCCATTACTGTGTTGAGAGGCTGAGTTAGGTGCTCCAAGTCATGGAGATCCATGTATAAGAACCTTCTAGAAAGAGGGCTGTACAGGGCTGTGGGCATGGCTGAGCTGAGGGTTCACCAATGGCAGCTAATAGGTAACCATCTGCCTTAATCCCCTTCCCTAAGAGACACCAGGAAAAACAGGAGGAGGAAGCAGAATCTGGGTACTATGGAATTGAGTAGAAGCTACTCAGAAACTGATTCTATGGGTGATTCCCTGCTTGACTTAAATACAGCTTATCTGAGGAAAGTCTCAGAATTCCCCAGAGATAACGACTCTTTCTACTGTCAGTGGAACACGTCAGTCTGCAGTGATGGCCCAGAAAGGTTAGAGGAGAGAAGAAAGAGGAAAAGGAGGAGGAGGAAGAGGAAGAGGAGGAGGAAGAGGAAGAGGAGGAGGAAGAGGGGGAGGAGGAACGGAAGGTGTATAGCATCTCATCTCAGGGAAAAATGGTAACACTAGTCTAGACATCTCAAGGATGTGGGCCAGCACCCTGACATCAGAGCCATCCATTTCTTTACCCAATCACTACTAACTCCTCCAGGGGAACATCTTAAGACTGTGCACACTCAGCTTCTTCAGAGCTTTTAAGACCCTCTTGCCCATCTTCTTGTTTACCTCACTGAATGGGGATATTTGGGTAATCTCACCCAAGTTCTTCCCTCTAGGAAGCTGGAGGCCAAGTACTAGGGAAAGAGACTCCTCATAGGTAGACCTTGCTTCTACTGTGGCTATATACTGGAATTGTCTTCCTTTGCAGAGGGCATGGCCATGTGCTGGGACAGCCAGTCATACTGGGTTCCTGTTCTTTCAAGGAGGTTTGCTTATAGGTCACATGTCTGGGAAGAAGGTCACCTGTCTGGGAGGAAGGTCTCATAAGAACTATGATCTGAAACTATACGAGAGCCCAGTCTCAGAAAAGTGGCAATGGTGGATTTTTTCCCTGCTCCATCCCCTCTCTAAGAAGCCAAGCCCAGTCTATAATCCAGTCAATTGATTGTACACAGAATCAAAAGAGACCTATTCAGGGGCTGCCAGACTTCCCAGAGCATTGAGAGGGAACTTGCTTCTAGAGCCAAGAGAGCTAGGAGAAGTCCTGCCAAGGCTGGATCTCATTGGTTTCTGTGTAGGGGGGAGTAAGGAAGAGTCTTGGGACCAGAACAGGGTGTCTCTGATGTCATGCAATAGAAACAATCTGTTTTGCTGGTGTATGGAGGGTCTACTGTAACACCCAGGTCTTGCTGATGATTGTACTGATGAATTCTTCTACCCAGCCACCATCTTTTAGGTTCACAGAATCATTCAGTCTTCCAAATGAGAATACAGATGCAAGAGCAAGCACATCCACCCTTGGAATGGCTCACCTCTTCATCACCTGGTCCTTGTCTCCACCTGTCTCTATTCCTACACTGTTGATGAGCCCAAAATCATGAATTTGCACATTATTGAGATGTAGACAGATGGCCATCAACTGCCATGTGACAGAGTAAATTCAAGTGGCCCTGGGAGGCCTTCTCAAGCAGCAGACAGGCAATTTATATGAAAGCATTTTATGAAACACCTGTTGACACTGAAGCTATTATTCTGTTATTATTGTTGTTAGTAATGATACGGCACCCATTCTGTTCTGAGAAAATAGAAGGTAGGAATGGCTTTCAGGGAGTACAGCCCCTTTGGAGAGAAGCCCTCTTGCAGGGGTATATCTATCTATCTATCTATCTATCTATCTATCTATCTATCTATCTATCTATCTTCTGGAGTTCAGAAGTTCAAAGCATGTTTGACTGTCTGTTCTAGAAATATAATGTAACTTAATTTATGTCTGAGAATAAAATATAAATTGGAACACAAATAACATACAAGGAGTCTTATCTTCCACCATGCCTTCCTATCACCAATATATGATGCTAAGATCCTAGGCCTTTGGCAAATGCACCTATATGTTAACCTGACCCAGGATATGTTTGGTCTATGTGCTCCAGTGAATGATGAAAGTCCTAAGCCATAAAGTAAGCAACCTAGATTCAAATCTTGATCTGTCTTTCATCTGCTTTGTGCTTTGGCAAACCCTTTAGAGCTGTGATTTTTTCCCTCAAAATACTTGACAGCTGTTGTGGTCTGAATGTTTGTGTCTCCTCAGTGACAGTATTAGGAGATGCAACCTGTGGAAGGCACTAAGGCACAAGGCAGAGCCCTGGCTGGTATTGGAGCTCTCATTAAAAAGGAGACTTCAGGGAACTGGGACACCATTGGACCTGGGTCAAGATCCCAGAACTCTACCAAAAGCAATTGCTATAGCATGTGTCCATAACCCCATTATTCCCATGGCAAGCAAGGAGGCAGAAATAGGAAAATCCCAGGTAGCTTTGGGGCCAACTAGCCTGGCTCACACATTGGTGAACAAAAGAGTCTGCCTAAAACAAAACAGAAGGGGAGAAACTGCCTGAGGTTATCCTGTGACCTATACACGCATACATGGTATGTGTGTGCTCCTATACACCACACACACACACACACACACACACACAGTAACCACAGAGAACTTTCATTCCCTCCCACTATAAAAGAAGATGCCATCTACAAACAAGGAGAGTAACCAAACAATGAGCATATGATGACTTGAGGTTTTCCAGTTTCAAGACCTGTGGGGAACAAATTTCTCTTGTTTATAAGTCACCCAGTCTGTGATATTTTGTTTATCAGCCCTAACAGACTACAACAGTAATAATAATGCCTACCAATAAAGTGTTGCTGGGAGAAGTAAATGAGGTAACGAGCACACACTCCGTGGCCCAGAGCAGGATGAGGGCTTGGTGAAAATCCTTTGAAGCAGAGGTGAAGGCAGGTTAGTGGAAATGTATTCGCAGCAGGTAGGAGACAGAAAATGGACAACTCTACATTATGTTTAGACCTAGTCAACCACTAACGAGAGGAAACCCAGTCAGAAGTCTAGCCACAGAACCTGTCAAGTCCTCATATGCCGATCCCGTGAAACTCAACTGTGCTCTTCCACGGACTCATTAAAGTAAACAACCCCTCTTATTTATCAATGCTATTCACCCCGAGTGAAGATGACAACAATCAATTAAATAAACAAATCAAGTCTTAAAAAGCTTAACTCAAGGCAGACATGATTAATTTCCTCATCATTGATTGACATTAACTATATCAGCCAGCTTTGCTATGGTAACAAACAACCCCTGAAAATCCTAGTGGCTTATAATCACGAGTGTCTCCGTGTTGTTTGCTGAGCCTGTTGGCAGCTCCATGAGTCCTCTTATTTGAGAACTTGCACCAAAAAGGCTGATCTCACTGACGACCTGCTGTTCTGACACAAGACAGAACCAAACAAGAGAACAGGCTAAGCACACCCTGCTTCTTGGAGCTTCTGAAATGGCTTGTGCTCCTTTAGTCCAAGCAAGACACATGGTCCAGGTGACAATAAACACCAAATGACAAGATGACACACAGAGGTGAATGTAGAGGTATAGAAGATCCCCTGTTTTCCAACCCCCTTTCCCTGTGCATTGGGAAAGTCACAGGGAAACATCACAGACACATAGGGTTTGCAGGATACTCTCCTTTAGAAGATACATCAAGCTCCATTATCTTCATACATCAGTGAACTGATGAAGGACTGTGTAGCATGGACCATATCGTAGAGCTCTTCTGTGCAGCTTGGGTCTCCCGACTCAGTCTACATTCTTTCTCCTTTCTTCTCTTCTGCTGACTCCTTTATATCCTACTCATCAGGACTTCCTTCCCATCAGGGCTCAGTGAGGCCATCTTGCCCATGAGCATGAACATGAGCAGCCATAAGTGATTTTGATGACCTCAGCGTATTCTGCGTTAAAGCTGGACCCTTGTCCTCCCCTGGGGCCCATATGCCTCAGGCCTGGGCTATCGACTCCGCTCCAGCCATCCCTCTAGATTGGTGCCTGAAAAATAGCATTTCTGCTTCAGGTGATGCATCTGCCACTCTCTGAATAATGCATGCCACGTGTCACACTGGACCAAGGACAAGCAGCTGAGGAAGTGGGGAGCTTTCATTTGATTTCATTATTTTGCTTTTAGACCCAAGTGTTTTCTCTTGTCAGGCATTTCAAAGAGGACAAGACAACAAGGTGTTCTGAGATAAGCAGGGAAGGTCGGGCATCCTTGGGGACAGATGGGACAGCAGTGAAGAAAGCAAGGCAGGACAGCCCTCCCCATAGGCACAAGGGGCCAAAAGGGCATCCTGGCTCTGTGCTGTCTGTGGGGATCTAGAAAACAAGTTTGGGGCATGCTTCTACAGAGTTTGAGGACCTATACCTCCATGCACAGCACTGACATAGAGAAGAGAGCAGGTTGTGTGCAGGGCTGTGGTGTGGCAGTTAGGAGTAGCAACCAGACTCCCAAGTGACGACCAGTGTCAGCAAAGCCAAAGAGAGAGAGATGAGGCAAGACGCCAGGGAACAGAGAAGAGCTCCAACCAACGACCAGTGTAACTAAAGTGGGGCAACCCTCCTAGGTGTTGCTAATTTTTAGGTTTCTCATAGTGTTGGTGGTAGACTTGGGGGACATAGCCTGAACCCCAACAAACCATCTTTAGCCACTGATCCTCTTGAGACAGTAAAGTTGCCCAAAAAAATGAAGGAAGGAACAAGATTATTCAATGTGGATAAATTGGAAGATGGACAAAGAGCTTCAGGGACTCCTTTCCTCCAGTCCATCTCTGGGGTTCTGAAATGAGGCAAAGGCTTACACAGAGGGCTAGAGCATGCATAGCTAAGTATTCTCCAGTGAAAGTGTGGCCCCACACACCACTGAGCCATCCTGATTTTTCCAGACAGTTAAACAAGTTACAAATCTCTGAAGCCCCGAAGAAAATCTTCCACTCTGGCTGGCCCAGGATTAAGCTTTTCCTTCTAGCATGAGATTTCTGGCCAGGGCTGGAATTCTACCTTCCTGGGGCTCATAGTTTTAGCAGTCGGACAACCAAAGTAAGGGACATGAGCATCGGTTTAAAATGTCATCATCCCTGACTGACTATTACAGTGGGACCTGCTTATGTGGTCCCAGCTGTGTCATGATTGTCCCACTTCAAGCATGACAAACTTAACCATATCCTCACCTGCATCCCCTCTGCACACTGGGGTTCTGCAGTTATCCAGCTGGCTCTCCCTTGTTTCTTCAGGACATGTAGGATTTCTTCCTTCTGCCTTTGTTCCCTCCACGCGTAAGCCCTGAATCCCCTCTAATATCTTTTCTGTCTGCCTAGCCAGAACCTGACCACCATTTCTGAATAAGCAGGTGTCCACCTACTGTCTGAACACCGAGGTTCATGGAGGATCAATCCCTTCTCTTTAGTCCTACACTTACCTCTGTTAAGGACTCTTTGTATTATTAATAGTAAGAAAACAATAACACCCAATTTCAAAGCATCTTCTCTCTGGATTTTACCTTACTCTGCTCAGCTCTGGAGAACATGGGTGCCTCCAAGGCCCTGCTGAGGAAAGGCTAAGGAGGTAGGTTAGCCTGATGTCCACGCCCTCTACCTGCAGCCCATTGACTCTGGTCTGGATGTCACCTTAAAGGTTCATATATGATTTGTTTGTTTGTTTGTTTGTTAAAAGATAACACTATTGATTTGGAAACCGTCACATTTTTATTTTATTTTTTAAATTTTATTCTCATGAGAAGTGTATGGGTCTGTAAGATGAGGAATAGACACATCACAACTTGAGGCTCAGAGGCTCAAATTAAGGGACACAGAAAGGCAGGAGAGAGAGAGAGAGAGAGAGAGAGAGAGAGAGAGAGAGAGAGAACTGACTCTTAGATGTCTACCAGGAGCCAGCATTTTGCCAAAGTCTGATGTTTCCTGGGTCTGAATCCAGCATATTCACAACTCAGATGGGGTGTGGTTTACCTTGGGTGTATATGGTAACATCCCTAAGAAGCAGAAACTGCCTCTGTAACATTTCCTTCTGTTGTTTATTTTTTGTGTGAAACATCTGTGTGAGCACACAGTAGGTAGTTACCTCTTACTAGTCTTGGTGGGTTGTAGTGATCCACACATACTTTCTGCCTTTCCCAGGCAGCACATGACCAGGAGCTAAGTGATTTACAAGGCTGGGCTAGGTATCAGGGCATTTTGTGTAATCAAAGGGATGCTTGCTCTTTCCCTTTCTTTTGCTGTTGAGATGGTTATGAATCTTATTATTAGCCCAGAAGATAGGGTAAGAGGACTGGACATTCACACTGCCTGGCGTTGGTCTGAACCTGCCTCTAGGGGAATGATCTCTGCAGTGCAGGGATGTGAGTTCTGTGCTCTACTGCACGCAGCCTGTGCCCTCAGCCTCCCTACTTACCATTCCTGGTCCCAGGGATGAGATAGTCCTACTAGGAAGAAAGATTAGATGTCCCCTGACTGTCCTGGCCACATTCTTGGGGATTTTTCCTCATCCCCAACCTTGTGACTCCTGGGCTAGGGGAATCCAGGGACCACTTTCAGGTAGGAAAAATGAGCAGAATCCATGAGCAGACTCACAAAGGGAGAGAGAGAGAGAGAGAGAGAGAGAGAGAGAGAGAGAGAGAGAGAGAGAGAGAGAGAAGAAAGAAAAATCAAACTAAAATTGTTTCCAAATTGAATGTTTTTCACTATTTTCTATGTGGTGTCTGTGCCGTTCCAGATGATTCTCTCTCAGGGGCTTCAGAAAGGCTGTAAATAGAATGTATTGCTTTTAGGGACATACTCTGATAGTCCGCTTCTCATGAAAATATATGCTAATGCATGTAGACTATCATTATTGGGGAGACCTATGTACCGACTCTTTTATGTCTACCAGGAGCCGGTTTCTGATTGCTAGCATTTTGCCAAAGTCTCTGTCATGCGTGGGTTGAATATCTAGCAGAAAGAGGCGGATTCAGCCAAGGCTACCTGCTGTGTCTCTCCTAGGCTGGGATTGGAGGGGGTCCTGCTTTGCCTGAGAACTTTTCCTCCGCAATGAGCAGCATAGAAAGCACACATCTTTGTTTAAGCACTCAAAAAGCCAAGCCAGTCCAAGACTCAACTAAATTCTAGAACTTCAGAAGTCAGCAAGAAGCAGAGGGGGTTACCCAAGTGGCCCAGCAGGGTGTGGTGCCACATTCAGCCAGATAAGGGCGCCACTTCCTAAGTGTCCCCTCCAACTGTTCTGACCAAGTCAGGACTCTTTTGTGAGATGTCTTCCCACCTGCCTGCCAGCCACTTTCTGCATCATATTCTGTTACGGCAAAGTGGGTTAAACAGCACTTGGCTTTGCAAGGAACACAGCCAACAAATGAGATATCAAACACAGTTTCCCATGTAAGAGATCAGACTCTGGCGAGCACACACGCCGGCACTCTGCTGGAGCTCCTTGGCTCTGCAGCCAGCTTCATTTAGGATTCATAAATACTTTTTGCGTATTCCCGAGCACACAGCCGCCAAAGAAATTTCACTCTGGATCAGGGGCATTCAAACATAACAAAGCAGGGAAATGTGAACAAGATGAAGGACAGAAAAGAAGAGGCTGTGACGAAAACCTGAGGCTCCAAGTACTGGGTGTAGCTATGACCACGAGACAGGCTTTCTCTTCTTTTAATTTCTCCGGAGAAGCTGACCTGAACTTCAGTTGGCACCTGCCTGGCTTGGTGACTAAAAGTACCAAATAGTAGGTATGAATCCCATGCCTATAAAGTGAGCTTCAGCCTCCAATGTGTTTAGGCCTAAAGTTCCTCCCTAAAAGCTCAGGGAAGCTGTAAGGTTTTGAGGTGCAACTTGAGCCGCCCATAGCAAATCCAATTGTCTTTAGGAAGCAGGCTGGGAACCTGAAGTCAGAACATGGCGGTGGGTAGAGTATGGTTAAGCTGTCTGAAAAATCTGTGCTCTAGTTGGTAATTATCAAGCGAGGGTTATTGTCAAATCTCAGGATAGATCAAAAGAAACCAGAAACCTGTGATTTCTTTTAAAATAAGCAGTTTCCTTATTTTTAAGTGATGAGCACCAATTTTAAAAATGAATTTTACACGAGGCAAACAAAACAATCCCAACAGTCTATACCTTACAAAATCCTCTAATTTATCAAAAACATAGTTAGCTCCTCTGATTGTATAAAATTTATCATTGGGGCTCATGCCTTACCAGGTTCAATTTTTCTGTGTTTTTCTTTTTATAACTTGACATTATTTGTTCTGAAGTACTAGCTATATGCTTGTCAAGGTAGGGCCATATCTTTTCTTTTTCTTCCCCAGTCATTCCTAGCTGGCAGTAGGTCTCCATCAGTCTTCAATGAGATACAATATAAACTACTCCATCCCATGAAGGATTTGAAGGATCTTTCATAAATGGATGCTACAGGAAAATAGGCAGCAACAGTGGCAACTGGCTTGACCCCCCCCCCCAATACTGATCCACCAACCAAGATATACACATGGAGGGACTCATGGTGCTGACCACATGTGTGGCAGGGGAGGGTCTTGTTAGACATCAGGGGGAGGAGAGGCCCTTGGGCCTGAGGGTGTTAGATCCCCCAGTATAGGAGAATGCCAAGGAGGGAAGACAAGTGTGGGTGGGTGGGTGGATGGGAGAATACCCCCTAGAGGCAGGGGAGAAAATGGGGAGGTTCCAAAGGGGAGATCTGGAAAGGGGGAAACATTTGAAATGTAAATAAAATAGAAAAAATTTTAAAAAAATGAAAAAAGAAAATACCATGAATAGCTGAGTGTGTCAGGTTAAATACTTGGACTTGACCTTTTAACTGGAAGTCTCTACAGTGTGATGCTTGTGTGAGTTTCCTCAGGAAAATACCCAGATGTCTTTTTTAGATTCTATGCAGAGCCCCAAGGCTTGAGAGGGTACCTGGCACATTGGGAAAAGTTCACATATGGGTATGGTATGAAGAACAAAGTAGATGAAGAGGGAAGAGACCAGAGTTTGAAACCCAGGTCCAACTCAGGGCCCAGAACCAGAATAATGAATGCCAATCTTTCCAGCAAGCCTCTTTTGGTCATAAGTGACAGAGATTGAACAAAAAACAGTTTAGGCAGAAAGAAGAATGTACCGGAAGGGTATTGAAACATCATCCTTCAAAGCCCTTGAACCCAAAGGGAAATATGAGCCAGCTAGACTGTCTCAAGAGAGTCTTTCATATATTACTGTTTTGAGCATGACTTTATTTTCTTACTTACCAGACAGGCTTCCTCTATGTACTAAGGAACAAGGGTACCAACAACTTCTGTGTTTCCTGTCTAGTAGCCCAGAGAGAAAACTCAACACTCATTATATTGGTGTAATATAATGCTTCGTTGGAGAAAGAGCTCTGTTTTGCATGTATTACTGGAATTTCAAGGTCACTTCAGAGCTACCTCAGTCAGTTATGGCAGCCACAAGATGGAGTTGCTATGGAGGACTAGTTGTATTGTAGATATATCTGTTGAGACTGTGCTCCACAACTCTGCAATGATTGGTTAACAGTCTCCATCTGTTGCAAAGAATTATTTGTACTGAAAGTACAATAGAACTTTCTTTAGAAAGGTACACACAGCATGACAACCTTTATATGAACCGTATGGTTTATGTAGAAGAAAAAGATGTCCAAGATGGGACACATCCTAAAGAGGAAGAGTCTTGGCAGCTCAAGGGTACCCTGCAGTTATACAGCACTTTGGCTACAAATGGATCCTATACCCATCATCCTATTTTAGATGTTTCTCAAAAAACTCTATAAACATTCAAGGGGTTTTAAATTGTTTCCACTTTACTGTTACAAAAACATGAAGCTTAGAGAAATTTGGCAACTTAACCGTGATCCATGGATTTGAATAATGTTCAGTCTGGGACTTAAACCAAACCATTATTTTTTGTTTGACTTAGATATCAATGTCCATTTAGGATATGAGTAACGAGGTTGTGGCTGTTCAGAAGGAGTCTCTTACTTGCTTTTCAAATAGTTTAAAACCCTGTGGTAGGATGGTGATTGCTTCTTATCCAGCTCTGGTGTCTGTGAGCTGCAGCAATGAGCACCAGGGCATAATAGCCCTAAGGGTACAGTAGTGGCGCACACCTTGGTGGCAACCTACAGTTCTATAATGGAACTTACGACCATTCAACAAGAGGATGCTCATGTCTGTTACTGACACCTAGTCAACTCCTCAGGCATAGTGAAGTGACGAATTATGGAGGAGAACCTACAATTGCTACTTTATGAAACTAGCATAGTCCCTAAACACGCTGTAAATATTTTTCTTTATAACTACAGATAAGAGCAATCCTTTCCCTTCTTCAAGTATCTCTTTGTGACAGATAGAGATGATGTAGAAAACCATACCTAACCAAATGCAGAGTTGTGGAGCCCATTCTCAACAGATACATCTACAGCACAACTACTGCACCTAAGGCTCAGGGATTATTGTGGAAGAGGAGTCAGAAACGTTGTAAAAGTTAGAAGACCAGAGGATTTATTGTGAAATCCAGTCACCAAACAATGTCAGAAACTACATTCATAAAGTCTTAGTGACATGACTACCTAAGCATGAATTGAGTAAGGACAAGTACAACAGACAGGCTAACATGGATGTGAGAAGCACAGAAGGCCTCAATTCTATACAAAGAACTATAGACAACTAAGGAATCCTGAGAGCAATAGAAAGTCTTCCCCAGGGAAAGATCCACCAGTTGGTTATCCAATATCAAATGGTCAGCCTTGAAATTATAAACGTTGCAGTAATAGATGGACTGAGCAGGTTATATTATGTATTTAGTTTTATAAATGTGTGTAACAATAATTAATGCAAAAAGGGACCATGAGCTTGAAAGGAATGGAGGAATATATAGGAGCATTTGGAGGGAAAGAGGAAATGATGTAATTATATTATTGTTTCAAAAGCTTAAAAAACAATTAATTTAAAATATGCTGCACAGCCCAAAAGGAGAGGGAGAAAACCCTTGTATAGATCATTCTTTGTGCTACTGTTCATCAGGATTTCCAGAGACACATACAGATGATCTTAACAGCTCCCTCTTCTTGGTTTACAGTGTCAACATAAAAGATTACCCATCAATTCTTATCCTGTTCCTGATGGCCTAACTTGGCAGGTATCGCAGACTGTGAGACAGCTGGAGTTCTCTGTTCCAGTCTCTGTGCCTGGGAGAGGGAGAACCATGGAGGAAGTCCCAGTGATAATGCCAGCTAATCAAAATAAAGACGACCGTTCCTCCTTAAGTGCGGCTCCTCTTGCCCTTTGTGGATGCCACAGTGAGCACCAAAGCTGCAGCACAGCAAGTTCCATCTTCCACCACAAAGGAGACAAAGGCTCCTCCTTAGCTGGACCTTCCAAAGACTCCAGTAGTGTTTCCAAGCCTTATGGCCCCTCCTTCTTTGGAGGATGCTCATGAATATGCAGCTTTCATTCATCCTGCAGGTCAGTGCCCAGAGAGGTCCTGAAGTCCATTGATTTCATTCAGATCAGCTAGGCCCTGTATCCATGCTTCCTTGCCTGAGTATAGTGAGCACAGCATACTAAAAAGACAGAATCACTCCACACCAGGACAGTATCACTGCCAAGGCATCGATAATCTATTAAGGATGTGGGCTAACATAACACCAGTCATCAATTGAGGGAACCCACCACAAGGAGAAGGCAAGTCAGGTTTCGATTTTCCTTCCTGGATGAACCCTTCCTACCATCCCACAGAGATCTGCTCTTCCCTAGGTTGAGCTTAATTCATAATTCAATGATCTGCATGGCAGGAAAACATTTAGAAAAGTTCTCTGACTTCTTCAGGAGACTGGGGCAAAGGTGACTTGCAGCTATTCATCCATGCATGGAAAGCCATCTCAGCTGCTAAAGACAGGGGCCATGGCCTTTCTCAGCCTCACTTGGTGACTTGCCTAAGGGTGTCACCTTAGGCAATTGTTTTGACCTAGCCAGAAGAGAGAAACACAAGGTGGATAAGTTGATGTCACTTCAGTCTTCCCAGAAGTCCTGACCAGGATGACCTTCTTTAAAGGTTTTGTCCCCTCAGAAGGAAGCTGTGCTTCTGTATTTTACTGATGTGGGTAAAGGAATGGCATTCTCTGGTATTACAAAGGGACATTAAATGATTTATGAGTTTACCCATCCTAAAGTTTAATGAGCATCTACTATGTTATAGGCACTGTGCTAGACTCTGGACTATAATAAAAACAATTATATGTCACAAATACATAAACTATTATATTTGTAAATCAGCTGCCTGAGCTCATTTTGAAATGAACATTTTATTATTCTTTTTAATTTTGTATGTTTGTATGTGTCCTTGTCATAGTTCTATAGCTATGAGGAGAAGACATAATCAAGTCAACTCATAAAAATGAAAGTATTTACATGGGGGCTTGCTCACAGTTTCAGAGGTTTAGTCCAGTATCATAATGGGAGCATGGCAGCAGGCGTGGCAGGTGTGGTAGTGGAGAAGTAAATGAGAGCTACATCTTGATTTAGGTGGAGAGAGAGACACTAGACTTGGCTTGGGCTCTTGAAACCTCCAAGCCCACCCCAGTGACACACTTCCTCCAATAAGGCCATGCCTAATCCTTCTAATCCTTTTGAATGGTGCTACTCCCTGTTGACTATATATTCAAATATATGAGCCTATGGAGGACATTCTTATTCAAACTACCACAGAATGTGTCTGTGTATAGGTCTGTGTACAAGAATTGAGTACAAGTGCCTGCAGATGCCACAGGAGGTTATTGGTTCCCTGGAGGTAGCATTATTGGAGGTGGCATTATAGAAGGCTATGAGCTGCCTAACATGAATGCTGGGAGCTGATCTAAGGTCCTCTGTACTCTCAGAACCCACTCTTAACTACTGAGCCATTTCTTTAGGCCTGCCTGAGCTCAATTTTAAATTTCTTTTTCTGATGGACATATATGGAGTACTAATAACTATGTACCTGGGCCTAGAACAGATTCTCAGAGAACAGCAGGGACTGAGACAAGACGAGATATCTAGGGAGGAACTAGAACCATGAACCAGTACGTGAAATACATATGGAAAGTTATTATTCATTGATGTAAGAACTCTGCAGGGAGGCATGCGGGTTCTAGAGAGTGAAGTGGGGGTATACTTCAGCAAAATGTCCCTCAGAAGAGAGAATGCCAGTATTGAAATATATGGGTTAGAAGAAGTTGATTGTGTATACACACACACACACACACACACACACACACACACACACATACACACACACACAGATAGATGAATGTTATTGGCAACAGTGTTGCACCTTGCAGCTGGTTCCCTAGAGGTAAAGCAAGCCTTCTTTTGTAGTGTTTGCCAATCTCCATGGTGCAAATCCTCACACGCTGACCATCTGAAGCTGCTAGCCTGATGTCACAGAGCTCAGACTTATGGGAAGAAGAAAACAGTGGATCTTCAGCAGCCTATGTCAGCTGATTTCAGCACACCACTACATTTGGCTTCCCAGCCCTACCAAAGGGCAAGGAGAAAAAAGAACTCTGGTCACTGCCAACACTGATGGGACCAGAGAGAGTCCTCTGTGGCTGACAGATTGGAGGAGATCAGGCTCAGACTCTAAATATAATATGGATAGGGTACCCCACCATTCAATGCAAAAGTCATTGTACCTGATCCATCTTGAGCCCATTTAAAAATTCATGCTCCCACACCACCTACCTACTTTCATGCATTAAGTGTAATTTAATATGTGAGTATACATGTATTGGTAGAAGGCTGGATGAGACATGTTGGTCATGGTATAAAAATGAGAAATATATAAGGTTTCCATCCTCACAGTCCTTGCAGTTTGACAGAAGAAAGGGAAGCAGTAAATACACACTAACTGTTTCATATCAGGCTCATGAATACAAGTTAGAGATACAAAGGGGAGGAGCATAGGAAGATCGCATGTATTTTCTATGATACAGAGTGACTTCCAAAGTTTGCTGTGACTCAGAATTCTCAGGGACAAAACTTCTGGGTCACATAGACCAGATGGATTCCTGCCCCTCTTTGGTTTTGACCAAGAAGAAGACACCAGATAAGAATGATTCCCATTAACTATTTTGATGATCATATTGTTTGCTCATCAATGAAGCCAGTGTACAGAGTTTATCCATTGACACCTTCAAAGGCTAAGAAACTCGAGCATAGAGAGATGGGTGACATCGTGGGGGCAGTCAATCCATAAAATGCTTTATTAGCAGTAAGACCAATGGGAATAGATACTGCTGTCTCCTACTTGGCATACAGATATTGTAATTTATAACATGAGGGTTACATAAAAGGAATTGTTCTCTCTGATTGGCATTTGGGAGATGGTTTCTGATGATAAGTACACTCCTGTTCAAGGCTGGCCAATAATCTTTCAGTGTCTGGCTTTTTCCAAACCACTTTGTCAAAGGCTCTACTACAGAGATGCATTGATTTACCGTGTGACAAAAGAAAAAAAAAGTCCAAGACCCTGGCAGGGAAACCAAAGGAGAAACTTGGTCTATTGGAGACCTGAGACCAAAATGTGGGAGAAATGGCTGCTGGTGAAGCACCCAGAAGCCATAGCTGCACTCCTTGGAAAGCCCATTCCTTCACTTAGAAGAGAACAAGACCAGCAGCAAAGAGTAAAGAATTCACTGGAAGTTTGGCAGTGGTTAGAAAGAAGACAGAAAGAAAGGAGGGGAAAGAGGGAGGAGATGGACATGGGGAGGAAGAAGGAAGGATGGAGGGAGGAGAGGGAGAGAAGAGGACAGGGACAGAAATAAGGCACTAACTTGCTAGAGAAACCCATGTTGACAAAGGAAGATAAGCCTGAGGGTTGACAGGTAACCAATAACTCATGAGACAAAATACTAAAAAGAAGTCATTGAGCAAGTGACCAAAGGTGTCACTCAACATTTCAATGATAGTGGTTACGGTAATGCTAGCATCAACAGAGTGTTTTGTTTGGAGTATGACATCTTTCTTACCTCTTGGGTTAGTTGATGCTCATAATGAAAGTGACATAAAACTGAGATTCTGAGAATATTAGACTAAGACAGAGACTGTATCTTCTGAATAGACACACATCCTCTTGCTGTCACCTCCTGGAGTGTCTTTGAGGACAAAGTGAGCAGAAAGGACAGGATCAAGGTCAAGGGGAGCAAGAGTCAAGCATTTGTTTAAAGTATCACATGGTGAAGAAGCGCTAAGTAGTAATCTCAAGGGCTTTTGATTCGAGTGTAATAACAATACTAAATATCTGGGGCTGGTGGAGAGGAGGGTTGGATGTCAGAAGACATGAGACCAAGTCCTATGAGGGAGCAGAGATCCAGACAGTAAATCAGGACCCAGGCGGTAATGTCCTAGAGACAAATGAAGAGAAAGACACAGAAATAGTTTCCATGGAAAACTCTGTGAGACCAAGAACATGTGTACAGGGGTTGACAGGCTATACCCACCTACACCCATTGTCTAAGGACATCCTGAGATCTGTCGAAGGATAAGAATTGTATTTGTAGAGGTGAAAACCAGAGAAGCAAGGCTCTGTAGATTATTTTCAGTGACTTCCTGACACTGCCATGTTCCATTAATGTTCTCTGGGGTTAATTTGATAAAAACCCAGAGACTTCTTAATCCAGAAAAGCTATTTGCTGTCATTGCTTGCTCTTCAGGGTGACTAGTGTGATGCACCCGACCACACAGTCTTGGCCAGCCAATACTCAGAATACCAGATTCTCCTCAGCTTCATGTCAAGAGTTCTAACTCCTGGACATTGTACCTACAAGTTGTAACTGTTATCTCAAACTTGCAGCAACTGACACAATCATAAAATAATAGAATCTCAAGTGTCAGAAAGATTACCCAGTCTGATTCCCTATTTCCTTGATAACTCTGCACCAAATGGACTGCTCATCATCTCCTGTGACAAGACACCTGTTGCTCCTTGGGCATCTTGTTCCATTTCAGGCATGTCTAATGGGTTTAAATTCTCCCTCATATTTATTTGTCTTAGATCTGACCTCCAGGGAATTCAGAATACAGAAATAAATTGGCTAATCCTCATTCCTTTGGGACTGAGCATCAAGATTTTGAAGAAAACCATTATGTGCCCTGTGTTTTCTAAGTTTCAGGGAGAGCCAGACCATTTTTTCCTGTAATTTCTGCACTCTTTGGGGTCTCATCAAGTATCCCCTTCATGTACTCTAGTGTACATTGGTGAGTCCATCTTCTTATCCTGCACCTTTCTTCATCTCTAATGCCCTTTGACCCTGGTCTCTTTGTGTGTGGTTTCTATTGCTTCAGGTCCATCCTGAATACTAAATGTTGTCTTACTCATCATAAACATTACTTTTTATGAGTCACTGACCTTGTCAGAGAGAGAGAGAGAGAGAGAGAGAGAGAGAGAGAGAGAGAGAGAGAAGCCGGGCAGTGGTGGCTCACGCCTTTAATCCCAGCACTTGGGAGGCAGAGGCAGGCAGATTTCTGAGTTTGAGGCTAGCCTGGTCTACAGAGTGAGTTCCAGGACAGTCAGGGCTACACAGAGAAACCCTGTCTCAAAATACCAGAGAGAGAGAGAGAGAGAGAGAGAGAGACAGACAGACAGACAGACAGACAGAATCAGTTGTTTTTCAGTGTGTGAGATGAAGGCAGGATCTGCTACTGCTGAATACCCTCCAAAGTGCCTTATGACTATATCTCCACGTTTCTCTCTGCTATCAGTGCTCCTTGGTCTGATTTTCTTACTCACAACCTCACCAACCAAGCTATTCATTCTTCATTCATTGAAGAAACACTTAGAGAGTGACTGCTGTATGCCAGGCACAATGGTTTAGATATGCAAAGTCCTGCAAAAGCTCATGTGTTATAGGGTTGGCCCCAGCACAGGAATGCGCAGAGATGGGCCTTTGAGGGGTGAATGGCTCATGGGGGTTCATGAGTAGATTAACTCATTGATGGGCTCCCAGTTTATTAAGCTATTGGTAGTGATGGAAATATAGGCGAAACCTTGCTGAAGGTAGTGAATAGGGCCTTTGGACAATGTCCTTAAGGGCTCTTCTCTCTCTCTCTCTCTCTCTCTCTCTCTCTCTCTCTCTCTCTCCACCATTATATGCTTCTTGTGATGTTTAACATTGCTCAGACCCACAGGTTGAGCCAAGTGACCCTGGACTGTTATCTCTAAACATGTGAGCTCAAACATAAAAACTTCCTCTTTTTAGTTGGTCTCAACTATTTTATTCCAACTTTGCAAATTTAACTACTACACCAGGTGCCCTAGTAGTCCCTAGGGATACAAAGATCCATGCCTTAACAGGAAGAGGTTAAGGTATGATACTATGATAATGGGAAAAATTTACAAGTATATGATGCTATTAAACACAACAAAATATTGTTAAATGTGATACTAATAATATGCAATGCAGAACTGGAGAAATGGTTCAGTTAGGAACAACTCTGCCACCAAGCCTGACAACCTGAGTTTGATCCCTGGAAGTTACATGATGGGAGAGGAGAAATGAGTCCCTCAAGTTTTCTTCTGACCTCTACATGGGTTCCATGGCATGCTTGTGCACATGCAAAAGTTTTATATATATATTTGCACAAATTTTATGCTTAAAAAACTGAACCTATGGCGATAGAAATGGGGAAGAAGGAAATGGCGGACTGTGTTTGGAGTAAGCTAGGAAGAATGTATCCTGAGGATGCTGTTGGGATTTGTAGGGTGAGTATAAGGGGAAGCAGAAGCATCATGAGAAAGTCTCTGAAATGTCAAGGTTCCAAAACATTCCAGTTCTGACACTTCAGTGTTGGAGGAAGCGATGGTAAGCTGATGAGCTCTTGCTAATTCTTGCTTCTGTGTGTGAGAGAGATACAGGAAGAGAGGGAGGGAGATGAGCATTGGGCTGGGTTGGCAATAGAGAAAGAAGCTATCAAAATTCAGAGACTAGTAAAGACCCTGGTTCTCAGCCCTGGCCACATACCACACATTAGATTTGCACGAGCATTGTGGAAGGGAACATGGTGCTAAGGCCTCTGCCCTGAGATTCTGATAGAACCCATGCTGCAGTGTGCCCTCCATGCATCTTGGTGATTGGGATATACAGCACAGGCTATGACGTTTTGTTAGGAGACAATTGCGCTGAAATATGTTGTCTTTATTCAATTTCATGTTTTGCCTTGGGAGCATCTCCAGCTCAACCTCCCAAAGCGTCTTCATTTGTCTCTCTTTGTTTGCGTGGCAGCCCTTCCCTTCAGAGCTGGTTTTCCTGTTTCCTGCTCTGAAGTCTTTCTGCATCTTCTTTTGCTTTCCACATTTGCTGCCCACCCTGGCCCTGCTCTAAACTCAGTTAACCAGTTACTCTCAGTTTTTACCTTGTTGCATATGATGCCAAGGTGACTCCCACACCAAAGTCATGGGCACTAAAATGCCATTGTAGGATCCCAAGCAAGATAAGGGCTGGGTATTCCAAAATACTCCCACACTCAGCCAGTAGGAAGCACACAGGCTACGGCATGCGGGTAGGAGGGCAAGGCTTCCCTATTTTCTGTGACCCTCTCTAACATTTTATGGAGGCTTCAGGATATAAGGCACTATTAGCTCAATCTCTAGCCTCTCTTCTTCCTAAAAGTTGGGCGTAGAGTTAAGAGGTCTAAGCTTCTAACGACAAGTTGGTCCTTCTGGTGACCAAGCATCAAGTAGGAATCCACCAACTGTCACCTCACTGGAACTCAAGTCCATCCTAGGAAACATCAAAGGATTAGGAACTTTGTGTTAAGAACTGTGTCCAAGACTAAATGTTAGAAGAAAAGACACACCCAGCATCCCTGATGGGGATGAGACCAAATAGACATTCATTCCCATTAGATAATGAGAGACATTCTCTCATTATGTCACAATAGGTTACTAATCAAGTAGGCTAGAAGAGAGCTAATCAATGCCATCAAATATCACGAGGGGCATGAGTAAATACGGACTAAAAAAAATGACCATTGGACTTGACCGTGGAAGGTCATGGTTGACTTGCAAGAGTACTCTTAGTGGCACCGTGAAATAGTGAAAGCAGTAGGTAACAATTTATAAGGTGTATGAGAAGTGAAACACACACACACACACATACACATACACATAATCACACACACACACACACACACAGAGAGAGAACCCTCACCTTTATACATAATGTGTTTCATATGTATAAAGTTATAAAATTTTGAATTTTAATATATGTGTGTATATTTGAATCTAAATCATAAAAAAGCAGATGGGGAGATTTAAAGCAGAACAGGGCCATGAAGAAGTATGGATAATTTCTAAAATGTTTTTGATGGTTTTCTAGATTGACTCTGAAGCAGAAGAGCTTTGAGATTATTAGGCTAAAAGGGAGGAGGAAAAGTGAACGAGGTTAATCCAGAGGGGATAACAGAAGAATCAAGGACCCAAAGGAAGTAGGGATGGAAAGCTGGGACTGAATGGCCATGGAATTATGGTGCTCAGCAGCAGAGTGCCCATCACTCCTTATTCGTTGTGAAATAGAAGGCAAGAGGCACAGGAACACCATTAAGGAAAGATCAGATTGAAATACCTGCTATGGGACTACTGGGGAGTGGATTCTCCAAGAATTTAGTTTGCTAAAAAAAGTCTAGCTTGTGGAATCTCAACCTGTCCACTGGTGCTGGTCCCCTTGGGAGTACAGTGTTCATTCATTCTACTCAAGTGTACATGCATACAGGACAGGAAATGGAGATTAAGGAACGAACTGAGGTAAAGTGCCTCCTTTTTTAAAAAAAGAAACAGAAAGATATGGTTTTGAATGAGCAGTTTGAGATTTATATAATTGATAAATGAAGAGATATTCAGGAATCAGGGAGCTGCTTATGCCAGTGGTGTTGAACAGCAAGCACAATAGGATTAAAAATAAAAGAAGTGAATCAATTGTCATCACAAGAAGGTGACAAGAGTTTTTGGAGTAGCCACACTAATGAGCAGAAGGTAAGGTGTAGGCAGAGAAAAGTGGAAGCAGTTTTCAGTTAGATCCAGGATACTTCCAAGATACTGTGTTGGATCAGCTCTCCAGGAATACTGAACACTCAGCTGGTGGGATCTGAGGAAGACCTCTGTCTGTAGAATGCGGTTCTATGCTCAGGCATCCCTGCACTCAGTAGAGTCTGCAGCCCATTCTGGATTTCTCCCAGTCCCATCTCATCTTGCTTGCTCCGGGATTACTCTCTGCTTCTTTTTGCCTCTCTGAGTCCACAGACATTCTTTTTGTGGAGCTCTATGTCTTCAAATCGGGCTCAAGAGCAAAGCTCAGCCTTTCCTGTTCTCTCACCATGCTGTTTCTGAAGACAAGCCAGTAAGCCCCTCTGATTCTGAGAGTTTTATTGCCGGTTGCTGTCAGCAACGGAAGTGGAAGTGACAGGTGTCAAATGCAGGAAGCTGCCGTTTCCAGATACTTACACCATTCATCCTGGCGGTCTCTCGGGAGTATTTTATTACTGCCTTCTGAGAAGCACTAGTAAGACAAGGATCTTGATTTCCCGTTTTGTTTCTAAAGGCGGGTCTAAAAAAACCATCTCTTTTGGAGTTTCCTACCTTCTTTTTGAGGGCAGGCCAGTCTCTAGCTCCTTTATTAGATGACATATAAAGGAGAAATTTCCAAATAAGAGCCTTGTGTTCTCAAAACCAAAATTAAATAGAAATTAGCATGTTGCCATGTTTTTTCTGGGTCTATTATTTAAAACAAAGAAAACATTTGAGATACAAATAATGCCCCCACCCATATCCTCCCCACAGTGTCTCCCATTGTAGATTCTCATAACTTACATTCGTGTTCTGTGCTTTCACTCTGCACGTGTTTATCTATAAATAGCATCTATCCTACTTCAATTAGGTTTTTCTCATTTGATTTCCATTTGAGATTTAGCCATCTTGCTATATGTGGATCATTTCCAGTCATTCTAATTGCCATATAGCGCCCCACTGTATGAATAGAGGAGTCATTCTCCCAATGAGAGACAGTCTGTCTCTGTTTACGCCCTGTGACAAGAAGGCGCATACCGAGGTTCTTGGACCCCATTCCCTTGTGTACCTTTGCTCGACTCAGCAATGTCTAGTGTGTGTTTACAGAACAGGCACTAAGAAGGACATTGCCAAATGTTATTCACAATAAGAATATGTTTATGTTTTTAAGAAGATGGAAGACTATTTTCCAAAGTGTTTGCAAAATTTTGCACTTCCTCCCTACAATGCATGTGATGAAAGTTCCCATAGCTCTGAGCCCTTCTGAACATTTTGTATTATGCCTTTCTATTGCACTCACTGTAATTGGTGTAAAAAGTGCTTTCTCACGCTGTGGTTCTTATTTTCTTTCCTTGACAGTTAATGACACTGAGCATATTTTCAGGTGTCAGCTACGCATTTGGATTTGTGCTGCATGGAGGCTCTCTGTGATGGTTAGTATTGATTATCAACTGAGAAATGATCTAAATTAGATTAACTGAGATGTGAAACCCCACCCTAAATGTGGATGGTACCACCCCATGGGCTGGTGACTGCTGAGTACCAGCATTCATTGCTCTCCGCTTCCTGACAAAAGATTCAGTGTGAGCAGCTGCCTCCTGTCCCTACCTCCATGCCTTCTTCACAACATATTAAATTTCTTGGACTTTAGGTAAAAATGAACTCTACTTTCCTTAAACTGCTTTATCAGTTATTTTATCTGGGCTGTGAGAGAAGACACTAGTACATATTATGTTAAATTTGTTGCCATTCTTTTGAAAAATTGGGTTACTGACTTTCTTACTAAACTGGCATGAGTTGATTATATATTCTGCATTAGAATTCTTTGTAAACTCATAAGATACACATACTGAGAAATTTCTTTTCTAGTCTGTAGCTTGCCTTTTCTTTTCCCTGATAATATACTCTAGAAAGTGAAAACTTTAAATTAGTAACTTTTCTCTTAAGGCTTTTGGTTTTTGTCTTTTCCTAGACAACCTTGCCTACCTCAAAGCCACGAAGTTTTTTTGTTTGCTTGTTTTTTTGTTTTTTTTTATCATTATACTTTGATCTGGAAGTTTCATAATTTTATCAACTATGTTTAGGTCGTTTGGAGTTAACTGTGGTGTGTATCTTCAGAGAGTAGCTGATTCACGCTATTCTTATTTTTTCTATATTATTTCTTGAGAAGAATTTTCTGTATTGATTTACCTTGTCATCTTCACTGAAATTCAATTTATCTTGTATATGAAGATTTATTTCTGGACCCTCTATTCTGTTCTATTAATCACACACACACACACACACACACGAGTGTGTATATATGCATACGTATACATATATATGTGTGTGTATCCCTGTGAAAGTTTATAGTAGGTATGGAAATGTGGTATTAAAATTTTTTTGTCTCTATAATCGTTCTAGAAAATGATTTGACTAGTCTAAATGTATTTAATTTTATATGAATTTCAGAAGCAGTTTGCCAACATTTTGAAATAATCCTATTGGAGCTTAGATTAGATTTTTGGATCTATAGGTTAAGTTGAAGACAACTAGTGCTTCAATAACAGTGAGACTTTTGATCCATGAACATAGTATGCCACACTACGTATCAGATCTTGACCTTCTCACCCAATTTAGTACTTCTCAGTTTAGCAATATCACATGCACTTTCTCCACATTCCTACATATTTACATGTTTATGCCAAAATACTTACTACAGGGTTGTATAATTACTCATCTCACTTCCAACTGTTTGTTAATAACATAAAAATACAAGTAATTTGTATTTCTCCCTTATGTCTCATTGACTTGTCATAGCCATTTATTCTGCAATATTTAAGATTCCACAGATTTACTGTAGACTGTCATCTGAAAATATTGTATTTCTCCCTTTATTCCAGCCCTCCTGCTTTTACTTTACTTTTAAAAAATGCTTACTGTATTTCTTTATTGTAATTGAGTTAAAAGTCATAAAATATATCACTTAAACCCTTTAAGACATACTACTCAATAGTCTTGAGTATTTTTACAATGCCACACAAATGCATTCGCGCAGTTCTGAAACCCAAAATATCACTCTTTCTCTCATTCTTGACTCATTCTTGACTCATGGCCCTAACACCACCTCTCCTTCCATGTAGCTGATGACATTCAGTGTGTTTTCCTTCCTTATGGTTTTGCTGTTAATAAAAATGTAACCTGTATAGAGATCTAATAACAAATAAAACTGTATGTTAAAAATATGATGATTTGATAACCATGTATACTGACATGATAATAACATGTATATTATTATCATGATAAAGCTCTAATATTATGTTTCCAAATTCTAATGATCCACCCATTACTCCTTGTTACTTAGCACACTGCCCTCAGATCTTCAGAACACCCAGAAAGTTGGTGTAACATGACCCACACAGTTCCTACCCCCCACCCTTCTACACTGCTTGGTGTTTACTGATGCTTCTGTGTGTTTGACTTTGTAAAAGCACATTCCAAATGTAAGTAACACTTTACATCATTTGGTTTTCTTTGTCTGGGCTTATTTAACTTGATATTATGCCCCTAGCAAAATGCCCAGGTTCATCCATGTTTTCAGAAATAAGTATGGATGGAGAGGTGTCTTTATGTGTTGGTAGTTGTTTCCATTTCTTGATCAGTTTCCTGAAAAATGTTGCGGTGAGCAAGGAATGGCAATGTCTTCTGATGGTGCTTTTGAGGAGACATCCATGGAAGATGGCAGACCAGGGACCACCTCATGTGACTCAGAACCACACAAGAGATGGGATTTGATAAATGCTATCAGTTATTTCTTTAACACAAATCACTTAAGGAAAAAAGGAACAAGTCTGCATGAGTTTTCCTCCACAAAGCAGCCGCCATGCTGATGTCTCCACATTACATGGCTCACAGTGGGCAGGAACCAGTGGTAGAGTTCCTGACAAGAAGAACTGCAAAGAAACTATTTAAGATGCAGCCATCAGCTGGGTCCAGCTTACACAGAGAGACAGTCAGAGCAGAGCAGGCTATGGAAACAGGCAGAGAAAGGCAGAAGCCCAGATCTCAGAAGAGCACTCTGCAGCTGACTGGCTGAGAGGCATCACCTTTGATACTGCCTGAGGGAACTCTATGGGAATGAAGGAAGTTCACTGCGGAACTTGGCTTGGTCTCCTAAAAGAGAACTCCCAAGGAGAAAACAAACACAGGTAGGTTTGCCTTCTACCTTGGCCTAGAGCCTCAGTTACAGAACCAGTGCATGGGAGGAATCCACCGAACTCCAGATTCAAAGTTGTAATTGTCAGGTGGGGAGGAGGAGCCTCAAACTATGTCGGTCCAGCAAAAAGTAGATTTCCTATGAAGTACCCCTCTCATCTGGAAAGGATTCTGACTTGTTCGAATTACTAAGAGTACTAGTAGCAGCCCACGCTGCATGTGCTCCTCAGTGGGGACTATTGCATAAGACAACTAAGGGGAGAGACCACACCCTCACTACTAGGATGAAACCTAGTTCCACCCCTACACCTACCCCTGACCCTGTCCCTGACCCTGACCCGCCCCCACACACACCCTGCCTCACCCCGGGGAGCTTATTGCACCTTCCAGTTCATTGTATTTTATATCTACACTGTGGTGTTTTCATCGCTCTGTTGCTGTGTTTTAGCCTACATCCTCTTTGAACCTCTTACGATTGTTCTGCCTTCCTGTACCTACTCTACAACATTCTCTTTGATTTCTGACATGCTACCACTTATATTTTATTCTCATTTATGGTTTACTCCCTCCTTTCTTTCCCCCTTTAACTACTGAATTACTGACAACATTAACTCTTAAAAACTATAAACACTATTTTCCCCGGTCAGGATCACGGGGCTGCTGTCTCTGAAACTGAATAGGTAACCAAGAAAAGTATGCAAGTGTCTTCTACTCTAAGTTAATGTTGGGGTCTAGGAATCACCTCACAAACCACATGAACACCAATCTCAGTCAGGCAGGGATAGTTTATTGAGCAAACACCCCAGGAGTAGTTGACAAGGGCCATGGTCCAGATTTAGGAACCATGACCCAACATTAAGATCCTATAGGGTTTTTAAGCCCAAAATCTACAAACATCAGTGCCAGGCTATTTCACCAATCAGGATTTAGGGATTGGTGATTTCCTTAAGAACATGTCTTTGTTGTACTCTTATCCTGCTTCCACTGCTTGGGGTATTCAACTGTGGCAGGGCACTTGCCTTGTCTAATATTCATGTTCTAACTTGTCTATCAGGATGGGACTTGTTTAACATTCATGCCTTAACTTGCCACCAGGATGTCAGTTACCCACAGATATGACTCTTTCTGTCAAGTAGGATGTCAGTTCCCCGGGAGGTTGTAGGAACTTAAACTTTACTAGACCATTATTCAAAATGAAAGTTTTATTCCAAATAAGAAACTTATATTGAGGCTGGAGAGATGGCTCAGTAGTTAAGAGCACTGACTACTCTTCCAGAGGTCCTGAGTTCAATTCCCAGCAACCACATGGTGGCTTATAATGAAATCTGATGCCCTCTTCTGGTTTGCATGAAGACAGTGACCTTGTACTTATATAAATAAAATAAATAAATCAGAAGAAGAAGAAGAAGAAGAAGAAGAAGAAGAAGAAGAAGAAGAAGAAGAAGAAGAAACTTATATTGGTGCAGGTGTCTCTCTTATGCTGGACTCCATCCCAGTAACAACTTTATAAAGGCAACTACCATAAAAACATATACGTAGGTGCAGGAAATGCTGCTGCATGATTGGTTTAGGTCCAGACTTATTGTGGGTAACTATACAAAACAGTTCTACTGACTTCTATTGTGATTGTTTTCCAAGGGTACAGAACGTAACAGAATATGTAATCAATCTTGGCATTAGAAAGTTTCCTAGTAACAGCAGAAACATGAGAAAGTTTCCTTATAATGTCAGGCTAGCAAGGTAATAGTCACCTAGGCCTTAACATTCCATTTAGGTGTTTACTGAGGTCCTAACAGTTAACACTGTTAGCAGTCAGATCATTGTGTCTGTTACTTCACTAAGCTTTTCTTCAAAAATGGTAGTGGAGAACATAACTCCAGATGAAGACAACTCGCCAGGGATAGTCCCATAAAATCAAGCAAGGTGTGTGTGTGTGTGTGTGTGTGTGTGTGTGTTTGTGTGTGTGTGAATGTGTTTGTGTGTGTAAATTTTTTAGTACATGTTCATCCCAGCAGATGCACAAAACAAAACAGGAAAACACACACAAAGTTGAGATTACAAGCCATTCTAACACCTGCACAAACTCACAGGTCCTCATCACGAGAAGCCAAAAGCAATGAGATAGGGAAAGCAGGCTAGAAAGATGGCTCAGTCTGTAAGAACAATGGCTGCTTTTCCAGAGAACCTGGATTCAATTCTCAGCTCCCACGTGACACCTCACAACCATCTGTATCTCCAGCTCCAAGGGACCTGACACCCTTTTGTGGTCTCTGAGGACTCTGTACACAGACATTTTCAGGCAAATACACATACACATAATATAAAAATAAACCTTAAAAACATAGTGAGATTGTTAAATATCAGAAAAAGATTTCAGAATCCTGCCCTTAAAAAGGATCAATGGCCACAAAGAGAACTCCTATCACCAGATGATTGGAGTAAGGAAATCAATTCAGGACTCAGGTAAGAAGTTAGCAAAGTAGATGATAATGGTAATTTGGAAAAACAATCCAAAAACGTGAAGGAAAAAAACTCATTAAGGAAATTGAGACTTCGAGAAGGAACCAACCAGAAATGCTGGAACCAAGAGTCAATCAATTAAATAAGACATAGAAGGAAGTATCAGCAACAGACGAGACCAAGAAGAAGAATAAATTTCAGGAATGGTGCACAAGGTCAAAACAGTAGTTGATGCAACCACTATAAAAATAGGAAAAGATCAATGATGATATCAAAACGTCCAGATATCTAGATTATCATTAAGAGACCAAACTTAAGAAATCACAGGATAAAAGATGGGAATAAGATCAATTCAAAAAGTATAGACAATTTATCCAGTAAAATTATAACATTACATTTCTTAAACCTGGGGGAGGGGAAGGTCCTGCAAAGACAAGAGCATTTACAAACCAAATAGACACAACCAGCGAGGAGCCTCTCCATGATCCATCATATTCAAGAGGTCAAAATACAAAGCTATCTATCTATCTATCTATCTATCTATCATATATGTATATATGTGTAATAAACACACACATATATATGTATATATGTATGTACACACACACACATACACACACGATATTTATGAAGCAAAGATCAAATAGAAGTAGGACCAGGCTACAAAGCCTCAAGACCTGCAACACTCCCCAGTCCATCATCTACCCCACCCCAGTGATTCACTTCCTCCAAGTTTCTACCTCCCAAAATTTCTGCAAATTTCCCACAAAGCATGGCCAGCTTGGTACCAAGTATCCAAATATGTAAGCCTGTGGGGGACATTGTACATTCAAACTACAGAATCTTCTAAATTTAAAGAAATTCAACAAAGATATTTCAGAGCAAAACTATACCATAGATCAATTGGATTTAGTAGATATCTTCTGGATATTTCATCTAACAGATAGGAAATACACATTCTTCTCTGGAGACCACAGAATGTTCTCTAAGATTGATGATGTTATAGGTCACAAAACAAGCCTTGGCAAATACATGAGAATAAAAAGAATTCTTTGTGTCTTATCAGATGAAAGTAGAATAAAACTAGAAATCAATAGCAAAGGAAATTGGAAAATCTGAAAGAAATGGATGAACTTCTAGATACTTAGAACATACCACAATTAAACAAAGAAGAAATAAGTGATTTAAATAGATCCATAACCATCCAGGCAACTGAAGCAGTAATAACAAGTCACCAAGGTAATAAAAGCCCAGGACCAGGAGGGTTCACCGCAAAAAATTTACAAGAATTTCCAAGAAGAGTTACAATACTGCTCAAATTATTCCATAAAATAGAAAAAGAAGGAAGGCTTCTAAACTTTTTATGAAGCCAACACTAGGAATACCAAAACCAGATAAACACAATAACAAAAAAATGTAGGCTGATCTCCCTGATGAATATTGATGTGAAATTCTTAATTTAAAATATTGCCAAATAAGTTCAAGATCATATAAAATACCATTCATCAAACCAAGTTGGCTTCACTCAGAGATACAAATATGGTCCAGCCTATGTAAATAAAAGCTCCATCTGTTCTGTAAACACACTAAAAGACAGAAATAACATGACCATCTCAGTAGATGCACAAATGACCTTTGACAAAATTCAAAGATCCTTCATGATGAAAGGCATATAAAGGCTGGGGATGAAGGAAGCACACTTCAACGTAATAAAGGTTACATATGACAATCCTATGACCAACATCGTGTAAATGTAGGAAAGCTGAAGCATCCCACTAAGATTAAGAAGAAGCAAGGAGGTCCACTCTCCCCACTTCCATTCAGTATAGTCTTTGTGGTCTTAGCCTGAGCAGCAAGACAAGAGAAATGCAAGTGAGAGAAGTAAGAAAGTAAGTCAAAGTGTTTCTGGTCAATGATGCTTTGGTTACAGACACACAGACCCCATCTCTCCCACATCTCATAGAACTGATGAACACTTTCTGCAAAATGTAGTATACTGTGGCTTTGAGGTGACATCATGACTTCCCAAAGTGAGTTTTAAAATGCCTCATCTTCAATTTTGGGGGAAAAAATTTGAAAACATACAAAAAATCAGTAGTCTTCCTACATGCCAATGATAGGCATGCTGAAAAAAGTCAGGGCAACAATCTCATTCAGATTGTGTGCTCAGGCACACACACACACACACACACACACACACACACACACACACACACACACACCACACACACATACACACACACACCACTTAGGAATAAACCTAACCAGAGAAACAAAAGTTTTTTAAATTAATTATTTTATTTATTTCCATTTCAAATACTGTCTTGCTTCCCAGTCCCCCTCCATGACTCCCCTCCCCATCCCCATCGCCTTTGCCTCTAAAAGGGTGCTTCCCCACCTCCCCTCCCACTCCCACCTCACCCCTCTAGAGCATCAAGTCTCCATAAGACCAAGCACACCCCCTCCCACTGAGGCCAGACAAGACAATCTTCTGCTAAATATGTAGCTGGGGCCACAGACCAGCCCATGTATGCTCTTTAGTTGGTAGCTTAGTCCCTTGGAGCTCTGAGGAGTCCGGTTAGTTGATACTGTTGGTCTTCCTATGGGGTTGCAATCCCCTTCAGCTCCTTCAGTCCTTCCTCTAACTCTTCCATAGGGACCCCAGGGCTCAGTGCAATCGTTGGCTATAAGTAACTGCATCTGTCTCAATCAGGTGCTGGCCGAGCCTCTCAGAGGACAGCCATGCCAGGATCCTGTCTGCAAGCACACCTTGGCACCAGCAATAATGTCAGCATTTGGTGTCTGTGCATGGGTTGGATTCCAAGGTGGGGTGGTCTCTTGGTGGACTTTTATTTAGTCTCTGCTCCATTTTTTTGTCCCTGCATTTCCTTTAGGTAGGAATAATTCTGGGTTAAAAGTTTTGGGATTGGTAGGTGTCCCCATCCCTCAACTGGGTGCCATGTTTATCTACTAGAGGTGGTCTCTTCAGGTTCAGTCTCCCTGCTGTTGGTCATTTCAGCTAATGTCATCTCTATTGGGTTCTGGGAACCTCCCATATCCCTGGTTTCTGGGACTTTCTAGAAGCTCCCCCGTTCCCCACCCCACACTGACGCATATTTCTATTCATTCTCCTCACCCTCTGGACTTCTCTCCTGTCTCCCTCTCCCCATACCTGATCCTGCCCCCTTTTTCTCTCTCCCTCCCCTCCCCTACCCAGATTCCTCCTTCCCTCCCTTGCCTCCCAAGATTATTTTGTTCCTCCTTCTAAGTGGAATTGAAGCAAAATTGGAAATAGTTCTACCTGAAGACCCAGCTATACTACTCCTGGGCAAATACCCAAAAGACGCCCCACCATACCACAAGGACACGTGCTCCACTATGTACATAGCAGCCTTATTTATAAAAGCTAGAAGCTGGAAACGACCCAGATGCCCCTCAACCGAAGAATGGATACAGAAAATGTGGTACATTTACACAATGGAATACTACTCAGCTATTAAAAACGAGGACATCACGAATTTTGCAGGCAAATGGATGGAACTAGAAGACACCATCCTGAGTGAGGTAACCTTGACCTCAAAGGACACACATGGTATGTGCTCATTCATAAGTAGATATTAGCCAGAAAGTTCAGAATACCCATGATTCAACTCACAGACCACATGAAGCTCAACAAGAAGGAAAGTCCAAGTGTAGAAACAAAAGCCCTTTACAATGAGAACTTCAGGACTCTAAAGTAATACATTGATGAAGACACTAGAGGCTGGAATGCACTCCCATGCTGACTGTGAATGCAGCTATCCTATCAAACACAACCTGCAGATTCAGTACAATCCCAACCTGAATCCCAGGACCTTTCTTCACACACATAGAAAAAACTGTCTCAAAATTTATTTCTTTTATTCACCTAATTGCTGTGGTTAGAACTTCCAAGAGGTACTATTTTAAAAATTGTATCACCTAATATTCTAATGAACTCACAAATAAAGACATCACAGAGCTGGTGCAGGGAGGTGACTCCAATACCCGCTGAGCACCAAACGCCACACATCTCAGGAAACAGGTCCTATTTTGGATACAAGTTTTAAGGGTAGCATTTTTGTCTCATTCCTGATCTTAGATGAGAATGATTTAAGCTTGCCATTATTGAGTGTGGGGCATGCTATGTGCTTGTTATATATGATTGTCTCCATTACAGTGACGATCATTATTTCTACACCTGCTTTCTTGAGAGTTCTTGCTATGAGATGATGTTAAATTTGTCAAATGGTTTTGTGCATCTTCAGAGATGCTCATGTGCTGTCACATTTATAAATTTGCATGTGCTGAGCTATTCTTGTATCCAGGGATACGTCCCATTTGAACGTGGTGCATGGTTTGTTTTTAATATTGGGGTAAATTCAGTCTGTTAGTATTTTGTTGAGAATTTTTTTGAGAACTTTTCATTTATGTTCATTTGGGATAGTAACTTGCTATTTTTTTAATAAAGTTCATATCTGTAGCTTTAGGAAGGGAAAAATGCTGTCTTCATAAAATGGGCTTTTAGATGCCTCTTTTTTCCCACTTTTTTGGGAATAGTTCGAATTTTTTGCCATTAATTCTTTCTCTGCTTGTTAGAATTTAGCTGTGAAGCCACCTGGTCCTCGGGTGTGCTTTATTGGGAGGGCCTCCATTACAGATTCAGTCTCATTACTTGTTTTGCATTTCTGTTTCTTCACTCTAGATAGGGGGCAGGAACTTAGTCACTTCCGAGTTTCCTAATGTGTATAACTGCACAGCAGCCTGTTATAAGCATGGTACTGACATGCTATAATAGCTCGATTATAGTTAGTGTAATTGAGTCATCGCTCACTCTTCTGGTAAAGCTCTGGAAAATATCTTTTCAAACAGTGTTCCAGTTTTATTTATTTATTTTATGTGTTTCTAGGCTCTATTTCATGTATTTATCATTATTTCTCTTATTCTAACTTTGGGCTTAATTGTTTTTATTTTGTTTGTTCCTTGAGTACAGACTTGGATTATTTACTCTAGATCTCTTGTTTTCCTCAATCCAAGCAGACACCACTGTAAGCTTTCTGTCTACCATAGCTTTCTGTCTACCATAGCTTTTGCTGGGCCCTGGATGTTTTGGGTTTGTGGTGCTTCCATTTTCTTTTGTCTCACACCTTGTCCTTTGCTTTCTTCCTTTTCCTTTATTTTATAACTTTTATTTATTCTCTGATAATTTCTAATGCATACAATGGAGCTTGACCCTATCCTTCTTGAACACCCCCTCACACTCCTTTGAACACCGCTAAGCGCACATTTCTCCTACCTTCATGTCCTGTCTTAAAAACAACAAAAAGCCTCACTAAGCAATTAGTGCTGCCTGCTGGTATATTGATTAATCCTGGTGGCTTGATCTTATGCAGGTTGTGTGCAGATAACCATAGCTACATGAGACAAGAGTGTGTTATGTCCGGAAGGCAGCATTTCCCGAAACCCTCCCCACCCTCTCTCTTACATTCTTTCCTGTCTCTCTCTTTTGTGATGTTCACTGAGCTCCAATGGGGTTGGCACAGGTTTCTCATTTAGGGCTGAGCACCCAGTAGTCACAATTCTCAGGTCTTTGCATTCACTGCTGTCCACTTCAGAAAGAAGCTTCTCTAGCCAGGGTTGATAACAGCACTGATCTATGGGCATCAACATGCATTCAGATGGCAGAATGGTCTGTTCGTTAGATAAGACATCAGTAACAGGTTCCCTCCTACGGATTATGCTCTCCGAAGTCAAGTTTACGGTACCACACAGAAATTTCCTCATGTATATTGGGCCTTGGATCTGATCAGAAAGCAATGAATTATCCCAACTACCTCCATGCTGATGTTGCTCCAAGGAGCACATCTCTCCTGGCTGGTTGGGGTTATAGCATCTAGGGTTTACCACTAAGTAATACCATTGAAGACTTTTCTCCCTGAGAGGTCTCCACAGCATCTTCCAGAATAATGAAAGCAAGCCATCGAAGAACTTCCCGCTTGATTTCTGTTCTGTAATCAAAGTATGATGTGTCTTCAGCAGCAGGGGCTTATCACCTAGTTATGATGGACAGTCAAGAGAAATGTTGTGTTGTTTGTGCAGCTTGTGGGACCTCCTAGACGAGGAACTCATAGGGGGGTATCCCATGTCCGGCACTGAAATTTTCACTTATAACCCATGTCTTCTGGAGGAAGCACTGTCCATACATACATGCACTAAAATCACTGGTGATTAATTCCAAAATACAAATCCATCACACCACTGTCACAGTAGGGGCAGAAATAAAGGTTCTTCTCCTTGGAGTCAGAACCAAGAGTGAACCCAAATTAGAAAGCTTTACTTCATGTTCCCCGTGTCTCCTGTCTTCTTAACAAAGAGCTCACTCTGTCATTGAATTACATAGAAAATATCACATAGGAAAGGAATGAGACACTTTATAGAAATCTTTACCACCATTTTACAAGGGATTAAGTCATTGGTTCCAACTGAGCCAGAAAACAAACAGTACTGCAAAATCATCATTTATCAACCAGTATAAAATGTTGTGCTTAAATTTTATGGTGGATATTCCATTTAAAAGACTGCCTTCATCCTCTGTATTTGTTGTTTTCAACAAATGATACATATTCATTGTTCTGGGTCAGGAAGGGGATATAATCTAAGATTACAGCTATGCATTATTTTAGGTTGTAAAGTTGATTACATGGGATTACCCAAGGCAAGTAAGGTTGTTTGTTACTTTGTTCTTTTAAAAGAAAGTTTAAAAACAAACAGGTAGGATAGCAGGTTTAAGTCTTATGTGACCTCAAGGAGTATTATTAACTGTGGCTGTCAGGACTAGCAAATGTTCCAGTCTTTTAAAATGTAAAAGACATTGTTATCACAATACATTGCAATACCCACACTGAGGATACCTGTGTTCAGATACATTCTTTATTAATTATATTTTAAAATTAGCTTTAAAAATTGTGAGCTTTTATAAGAATGTTTCATTCACTGGCCAACTAACTTCTATTCCTCCTTCTTGATTTTCTCTTTGGCCCATTGGTTTTTCACTAGTGTGCTTAAGTAGCAGGCATTTATGAAATTTTCAGAATTCTTCTGCTATTGATTTCTGCTTTTATGCCACTGTAATCACAAAAACAATATTTGAAATGATTATACTTTTCTTGACTTTAGTAAGATTTATTTCATGTTTCAACATGTAATCCATCCTGGAGAATGTGCTCTGTGTTTATGCAAAAGATGCATACACTATGGCTGTTGATGCAAAAGATGCATACACTACTGCCATTGATGCAAAAGATGCATACACTATGGCCATTGATGCAAAAGATACATTCACTACACCCATTGATGTAAAAGATGCATACACTACTGCTGTTGATGCAAAAAGATGCATACACTATGGCCACAATGCAAAAGATGCATACACTACAGCCATTGATGTAAAAAATGCATACACTATAACTGTTGATGTTTTAGATACATACACTACTGCTGTTGATGTAAAAAATACATACTCTACTGCCATTGACGTAATGTTCTGCATATGTTTGTCTTTTTATTTCATGCATAGTCCTATTGCTTTCTTGACTTCCTGTCTGGATGACCTATGCATTCTCTGAAGTGTAGTTTTTAGGTCCCTGGCTACTGTTCTGTTACTTCTTTCTTGGCTTCTTAATGGAACCCAAGAAAGTATTTCCCTTGTGTATTTATGACTCTGCCATTGGTTAGATGCATATACTGCAGTAATCACCTTAATAAGTTGACACCTTCATGATCTTTGTTATTTTAATGATAGCATCTTTGCTCTGATGCAATCATCAATAGAATAATAACTTGACTAAAAGCAGTCAAAAGACATAAACAGATGTTTCTAAAAGGGAGACATAAAATGGCCAGTAGACCTATGGAAAATACTCCATCACCTGTCCTTGTGTATATTACAATCCCTGAGCTATCACATCAGGTAGGAAACTTTCTCTTTTGCTAGGTATTTGCTTGGAATATTTTTCCAGTCCCACGTTTTTGTCTGTATGTTCTCTAGACTAAAGTGAGAGTTTTGTAAGATGTATATTATTGGACTTTAAAAATATGCAGGAAGTAGAGAGATGGCTCAGCAGTTGAGAGTGCATGCTGCTCTTTCAGAAAACCTGTGATTTAGTTCCCATCACGTACCCATGTTGGGTGGCTCATAATCAGCAGTAATTCCTGGAGATCAGAAGCCCTCTTCTCAGGCACCTATTGCATGTGGCAAAACACAGAATCAATCTCTCTCTCTCTCTCTCTCTCTCTCTCTCTCTCTCTCTCTCTGTCTTTCTCTCTGTCTCTCTGACACCCACACCCATACCCACACCCACATACTACACTAATCAGAATTAAAACACACCTTGAAAAAAATAAAAATAACTCCATTTAGTGTCCTGTATTTAAACAAGGAAAGAATCTTAAGAGGCAATGATGTGCAATTACCTCGTGGTAAATTGTTTACTGGCTCTTCTGTGGTTACTTTATGTTTTTCTTGCCATCTTGCCTTGTGACTTGTTAAAAATTTGCAGTGATCTTTGATTTCTTTTTCATCAATTTTTGTACATCAACTAGAGATTTTTTTTCTTTGTGGGTACTTTGCAGTTTGCATTAAACATCTTAGAGATATTCTATTTAATTTAAGCTAATTATACTCTAAGCGCATTAAAATCTGCACTCTTTTACCTCTCTCACACACATGATGGAGGTCACATTTTACATGTTTTCTGTTATGTATCAATTCCTGTATTACTGTATCTATGATTATTTTTAATCTTCTCATCTTTTAACTTCTATATTTGAGTTAAGTGATTTGCCCATCACCATGAGAATATGAAAGTATTATGAATTTGATTATTGTGACTTCTGGTGTTAATTGTCAACTTAACAGAATTTAGAATCACCTGGGAGAGGGGCCTCTGGGCATCACTGAAGGGGGATCATGTTGATTATGTTAACTGATATGGAAAGATTCATCTTAACAGTGGAAAGGACCATTCCCTGGGCTGGAGATGCTGAAATTTCTAATGCTGGCTGAGCAGCAGTAGCATCCATCCCTGTTTCCTGATTGTGGATGTCATGTGACCAGCTCCTGTTGCATTCTCTGCCATGATGAACTGTAACCCTGTAACAGTCATGATTGCTGCATAAGTTAACTACCCATCAACTGTTTCCTTTTCTCCACATTCTTGCTAGCATTTATTATTCCTGTCTTTTTTGGCAATAACTATCCCAAGAGTGACATAGTATTTCAAAGTGAGTTTAAAATCCATTTCCCCAGTGAGGAGTCTAGTATAAACCATTTTTAAATATCTGTTGGCCATCTTTATATCTTCTTTTGAAAAGAAGAAAATGACTGTTAAATCTTTGACCAACTCTCAGTTTTTTTCTTGCTGTTGAATTTCAAAAGTATCTTAATTAAAGTTTAAGGGTTTAACCCTAAATCAGATATGTAGCTTACAATTATTTTTCCAGGCTATGTTTCTTTTTAAATTTTATTATCTCATCTGCTTTCCAGAGCTTTTTGGTTGACATAACACATTTACTCACTTTTATTTTTTTAGCCCAAGGTTTCTGATATAGTATCCCAGAAATCATTGATGAGGCCAATGTCAATCAACTCTTCTATGTTTGCCCAGAAAAGTTTTATGATTTGAGGTTTCATACTAGTCTTTTATCCATTTTCAGTTAAATATTCTGTCCTTAAACTTATGTTTACCTCAAATGCTTTTCTTTCTCCTTAGTATCTAAAAGGCAACTTTGCTGAGCATAGAATTCTCACTTGCTGTTACACACACAGACACACACACACACACACAGAGAGAGAGAGAGAGAGAGAGAGAGAGACAGAGAGAGAGAGAGAGAGAGAGAAGTTTGAATCTATTACTCACTTTCTGTTATGCATGATATGAGTTGATAATTTCAGTAATAACCTTCTTGATTATTCCTTGTATGTGACCAGTCTCACCACTTGCTAATTGGAAGATTCTCTAATGGGGTTTAGGGATTATCTCAATACTGGAGGCTTGCCCAGGATGTATATAAACCTAAACTCAATCCAATTCTCCGACATTGGAACAAAAGAAAAAAAGATTATCTTTTTGTCTTTGACTTTTGACAATTTGATTATAATTTGTCTTAGAGTGTTTCTCTTTGGACTATACTTCTTGAATTCCTTTGAGCTTCTCATGACTCGGTGTCATTTTAGCCATTATTTCCATCAATAAACTTTATACCCCTTTCTCTCTTCTTCTTCTGGGACTTCCATAACTCATATGTAGAATTTGACGGTGTTCTCTTGGTTCCTTGTAATTTATTTGTCATTTAATCTCTTTGTTCTTCTAATGTAATGATTTCAAATTCTACCTCTGGATCAACTTCCTAATTCTTCTTCATGAGCAATTTTATTGTTTACATTATCTATTGAAATTTTTTTTCACTCTGTTAGAGTATGCTTCAATTTTACAATTACCGTTTTGGTTCTCTTTGTGTCTTCTCTTTCTTTATTAAATGCCAAATTTTGTTCATGAATTGCTTCCTGCTTCATGTGGCTGGCTCTTTGTATTCATCTGCATTTCATTAAGCTTCTTTTAAATGATCATTTCAAGGTATTTCTTAAGCAATATGTAGCTCTCTCCATTTCCTAGAGCTCAGTTCTGGAGTGTTACTTATTTCCTTTCTTGGTACCAAGTATCCCTGATTCTCTTTTTATCAGGTTGGCTCATGTAGGTACCTGGGCAGTGGATGGAGCACTAGGAGTGGACTCTTTCAAGTCTTTAAAGACCAGTGGTAGCAATTCACATACCTACCATCAGGCTCCTACACAGGAGGAATTTCCTTAGGATTCTGGTGGCATTGATGTGGACACAGGCCATGTGGCTGATCTCAAGTCCATAGTGGATCCATGGTTAGTGGGAGCTTTTCTGGCCCCCAAGGAAGCTGTTCCTAAGACCTTAGTCCATGGAACTTGAACTGAGATGAAAATCTGTCTTAGGACCCCCAGATGGTATACTGACCAACAGGTACAAGGCTGAGTGTGGATTCTCTAGGTCCCTGGGAGGACTCACACTGGATCACTGGGAGCAAATTTGACTCACTAATAAGAAAAATAGAATTTGTTTTCCAAATTGACCATCTCATCTTAAATTCCTACCACCAAAGCCTGAGAAATAAAGTTACTTTATATTGTCATCAATGCTTGCTATTGCCAGTTCCCTGTACCTAGTTTCATCTATTTGAATAAATATACAATATCTCTTTGTGGGTTGTTGTTGATTTTTAAATAAAAATGAGCTTATGATGCATCTTTGTCATCATTTGTTTCAGTATTTTCTGACTTTATTGTGTTATTTGATTTCTTTGTAGCTGACCTATAAGAATGTAAGATGAGTCTAGATGCCTTTCTTCTCATTACTTTAATGTGCTTCTAATACAAAATCTTTCAATTTTGATAAAGTATAATTCTAAAAAAATTTCAATTTATTTATACTTCTTTTTTCTAAGAAATATTTACTTGACTCACGTTCACGAAGATAGTTGAGCTATGTTTTCTTCTAGAAGTTTTATAGACCTAGATTTTGCATTTAGGGATGATTCATGTGCAGACTAGAAGGAGTGGCTTAAGGGTTTCCCTGACTTTGTTTTTTCATATAGCTGTCCAGCTGTTCCAACAGTATTTGTCAAAAAGAATATCCTTGTCAAGTTCTGTTAAAAGTTCAAAGGTATGATTGTAAATGCTAAGAGTCAGCTTCACAAAAGAGATTGTGTTTCAGAGGGGGCAGGAGAAGAGCATCGCTCAGCACCAGAAAGCTGATGAGAAAGCTGGAGGCAGTGAGAACCATAGGACAATGCAAAGAAAAGTGGAACCATCCTGCAGTTCCACCCCTTACTCCTTCAGAGATGAGAAGAAGAAACCCAGGTCACAGCCAGAGTAAAAGCCACACATCTCTAATGAAAATAGACAACCCTGGTTGCACAAGAATCCTACAGTGCTTGCAAGACTTGAGTCCAGTTTATAGGGGCGTTTAGTGAGACAATGCCTCTTTTTGCATGGCAGACAATAAGAGGAAAGAAACCTAATATATCTCTCCCCATACCTCAGAGAAATATAGTTAGGTAGGACCTAGGTTGGTCCTAGGATTATGAAGAGCAAAGTGGTCAGTGGCCCTGTCTTCTATGGAGAAGAGAAAGCCGGATCACCCAAGGATTACCACAGACACTGATGTCCCAAGGTCATAGCAAGCAGACTGCTTGGTCTCTGGAGCTTCTCCATGCTACCTGTGGTTTGATACTGGGTACAACTGAGGGCTCTGAGTCCAGATCTGACATGGGCACTGATTTCTATAACCTCCACTTTCCTGCAGAGCCATTTGGTGATGAACAGGCTCTGAAAACCCTGTGAGCAGCAGGCAGAGTTCTCTGTTCTCTCCCCTCAGCGCAGACTTCTGTGGTCTCTTTGCTTCCTCAACTCTCTAACATTAAGAGGATACTTTAAATGAATACCAACCTCAGGTGTGCCAAATAGAGGGCATCTGGAGTAAGTGGAACCTGCCTAGTCCCCAGGCCACAAAGCTCACCATGGCTGACAATGGCTCATGGCATGTGAAAAGGGAAACCTACAGTGAATAAAAACAGAAAAATTAAGGGAGTATTACATTCAGGGCAAAATAAAGAAAACCAAACAAGTATGATTGCAGCCTTCACAAACTCACCAGACCTAGCCTAAGAAAACAGGAAGTAGGCATTGAGATTTTATTTAAAAAGAAAGCATTGAAACCCATTTAAATGAAAAGGTAAAGAAAATCCCCACAAATCTGTGGCAAGATGTCAACAACCAGACCCAGGATGCATTTGGAGCCCAAACTGACACAGGCTAAGGAGAGGTTCTCCATTATACTCTGGGTAAAATGCTGAGACTACAGAGAAAATAGACAGAAATAAAGCCACAAGACTCGTTTGCAAAGGCAAACTCATCAGAGTAACCTCAGAGCTCCATGATGAAGCTCTAAAAGTCAGGAAAATGTACCATGATGCATTTCAATCCCCAGAAGCAAAGGACTGTGAATCCTGACAACTAGATCTAGTAAATTCATATCTCAAAACTAATGAAGAAACAAAGACTTTCCAGCAGGAAAACAGATGAGGCAAGTCAAGGCAGGCTTGCAGGAAGTGCTGAAAGCAAACCTACATATCGACTAGGAAGAAAGGCACAAATCTGTGAGCTTAGGGAAGCATGCATTCCATGAGGAATAAATGAACATAAAGGAGCCATCAAGCTAGGAAGAATACGGGAGGAGACAAAGAAAATAACATATAAAGCAACCAGGAAAAATAAAAGATAAAAATCCACATCGACCTCTCAATAATTACCCTCAGTGTAAATGATTTTAACTCTCCAATTAAGATGTAGTCTGGCTGATTATATTAAAAGACAAGCTTCAAGCTTCAACTTTTTTTTGTCTGCAAGAACTATCTTACTCTGGGCCCACATACTCTGGGAAAGTATGGAAAATGATGCATTCAGCAAGTAGAAATTAAAAGGAGGGGTAGTTGCATTCATATCTGACAAAGTAGACTTGAGGCCAAAATCAAGAGAAAGACAACTACTGCTCATTAACGAAGAGAACAATCCACCGAGCAGGCATAATGATTGCAAATGTATATGCAATGAGTGTGCATGTGTTACACTAATGGGCAGCATCTATACCTCATTTTTATCAAGAAATAGACAGATAGCACAGGGGAAAAAACCTAATCGAGTGAGTTGCAACCTAAACTGAACTATAAATGATGTATAAATGGTATACATACATCTATAGAATTTTCCACACAGTGGTTGTAAAACGCACTCTTCTCAATGGGCTTGGAACATGCTCAAAAACATATCACATTTTAAATCACAAAGCAAGTCTTAAAGAATAAAAAAACTGAGTAAGTCATTAATCTTATAGAACATGATAATATTTTTTAAGAAGCTAAACATTACCAGCAAGAGAAGCTACAGCCACAGTACTTATATGTGGAGACTGACTAAAATAGTTCCAAATGATCAAGTGAGTCATTAAAAACTGAGAAAGAGCATTTTAAAAATCTTTAGAATCTACTAAAAGTGAAAAGAACTACTTACCAGAACTTCTGGGGTATACCCATGGAAGATCACATAGGACATTAAACACAAACAAACTTAGTAGGGTGTGGTGGCTCAGACCTTTAATCCCAGCACTCTGGAGGCAGAGACTGGAGGATTTCCCTGAGTTTAAGGCCAGTCTGGTCTACATAGTGAATTCCAGGATAGCCAAGGCTACTAGTGAGACCCTGTCTTAGAAAAAAAACAAAATTAAACAAACATCCTCCACCCCTAGATGAAACTAAAATAAATCACTTAGTCATGTATTTCATGATCTTGGACAAGCCAAGCCCTGAGAAATGTAAAGAAAAATCAAAAACTAGGGTATAAATTATGAGAAAGGCGAATGAATGAAAATGCAAATAATCAATGAAATGAAGAGTTAGTCCTTAGAATAGATGAAAAGATAGATGAACCCTCAGCCAAATTAAGCAAAAAGAAGAGAAGACCCAAAGTGAAGCAATTTGAGATGAAAAAGAAGACATTACAGGCCAGGCAGTGTTGGCGCACGCCTTTAATCCCAGCACTTGGTAGGCAGAAGCAGGCAGATTTCTGAGTTCGAGGCCAGCCTGGTCTACAGAGTGAGTTCCAGGACAGCCGGGGCTACACAGAGAAACCCTGTCTTGAGAAAAATCAAAAAAAAAAAAAAAAAAAAAAAGACATTACAATAGACACTGATGAAATCTGGAGGATCATTATGGAACAATTTTGCCATTTAAAAAAAAAGGAGATAAATTTCTTGACACATATGACCATCAACATTAAATCAAATGGATATACACAGTTTAATGAGTAACAATACTGAAGCATTAATAAAGAAAGGCCCAACAAGGAGAGGCTCAGGACCAGGTTCATTGCTGAACGCTACCAGACCTTTGAAAAATAATTAACACCAATCCACACTCAAGCTATCCCATGAAATAGAAAGGGAGGGAAAGCCACTAAACTCCTTAAACAAATCCAACATCATGATTCCAAACAAGACAAAGACATGACAAAAATGTAGGCCAGCTTTCCTGAAAAAAATAAAAGTGGCTCCAATTTTCTTAATGAAGTACTTGCAGACTGAATCCCACAACATGTTAAAAATAGGATCCATCCTGATCAAGTTGTTTTTATTCCTTCCTGGGAGGCAAGAATGGTTAACAATTGCAAACCGGTCGACGCACTATACCACATGCATAGATTCAGACACAGATATCACATGGTCTTCTCAGATGTGGAAAAGTTTTTGACAAAAGTCACTATTCCTTCATGATAAAATCTCTGAAGAAACTAGACACAGAGGCGCACACCTCGACAAAGAAAAGCTGTATATAAGCCAGGGCTATGGCTCAGAAAATAAAAACACACACTGGGCAAACAGGGCAACCTGAGTTTGAATCCCTAGAACACTTCAAAAGAGTTAGGTGTGATAACATGCACTTGTATTTCCAGTGCTCCTGTAGCCAGAGGGTAGGCTGAGATAGGAGAATCACCTAGACTCAGGAAGTCCAGCTATCCTGGAGCACTTGACCAAATTTCAGACACAAGAGAACCCTGCCTCAAATCCAGGTAGAAAGGGGAAAACCAACTCTCTAAAGTTATTATCTGATCTCCACACACAAAATATATGCACCCATACACAGACACATGAACACAGCCACACACAAGTGCACATACACAAAGTGAGAGAGAAAGAAATAGAGACAACAAGACAAATTGTGTGTGTGTGTGTATCTTTTGATGTTATGGATGACAAAATTATATCCAGTATTAAGTAAAATGAGGAGAAAACTGCAAGCATTTCCTCTAAAATCAGGAAGGAGAGAGGCATATTTACTCTCACCTTTTATTAAATATTAATGCTTGAATGCTCCACCAGAGCAATAAAGCAAGAAAAAAAAATAAAAGTGATCCAAATGGGAAAAGAAGTCAAACTATCCTAGATTCATGATATGACTTTCAAAGATGTTAAAGGCTTCCTGAGAAAATGCTTAGACTGGATAAACAGGATCGGAAACAGTGGCCGTATGCAGATCTACTATATAAAAGTTGGTATGCTTTTTATATACCATTCTAATTAAGAAATTAGAAAAACAATCCTAGTCACAATAACCTCAAATAATACCTGAGAGTAAACTTAACCAAAGAAGTGTTTACCACAAAAACTCCCACAGAGTGAAGAAAGCCATTAAAGATGGCGCCGGTTGGCAAGGTGTTCTGTGGTAATGGTTCTACAGAATTCTTATTGTGAAAGTGGCTATATCAGTGCAGTTCCCACCAAAATTCTGATGCTTTTCATATAATAGAAAAAATCCTAAAATTTATGTGGAACCTCTCTCTCTCTCTCTCTCTCTCTCTCTCTCTCTCTCTCTCTCTCACACACACACACACACACACACACACACAAATCTCAAATAACAACACAATCTAGAGCAAAAAGGCAATTTTGGATGTATGACAATATACTTTTAAATTATTCTAGTAAACCAGAGTCCATAATAATAACAGCAGCAGCAGCATGAGGTTGGCAAAATGGCTCAGTGGGTAAAGCCACTTACTGCTGAATCTGAGCTCCAGAACTCACATAGTGAAGAGAAACGATTCTTGAAAATTATCTTCTTTTCTCCACATGTGTACACTCGCACAAGCTCAATAGATATGTAAAAATTTTGAAATAATTCTTTTGAAATTGGCATAGCATGGCACTAAGATAAGTAGGCCAGTGGACTAGAATAGAGGGCCCCAAAACAAATGCATGCAGTGACAAAGGAGCCTAAAATATACATTAGAAAACATGTGTTCATTTTCTTCTTCATTAAGCAATACTGGGATAACTGACATCTGCATACGGAAGAGTGAAGTGAGATTTCTGTCTTTTACCTTGTATGACAACCAATCAAAATAGACCAAAGACCTATTGAAAACTCTGGGTAGCATTTCAAGGTATAGACATAGAGGGCCAAGGAGATAGGCCATGGGATCAAATGTTTGCTGTGCAAGTATGAAGACCTAGTTAAGATCAAAGCACTCATAAAAATCTGAGTGGCAGTGCATGCCAGGAATCCTAATGATGGAAGGTAGAGACCAGATGACTATTGGTCAGCCAGCCAATGAGTACATTCCAGGTTTAGCACAAGACTGTCATTGAAAAAAGAAGGTAGAAAGTGACTGAGGAAGACACATGTGCATATGGGCATGTGTACCCACACATGCATGCAGATAATGCACATGCACGTGCACACACAGGGAGAAGAGGATGGAGAGAGAATACCCAAAAGATCTAGGCATAGTCAAGAGCTCTCCAAGTAGAATTCTTGTAGTCCAGGAAATGATGGAAAGAGCTGACAAGCGGGATTGCATGAGATGAAACCTCTTCTGCACAGCAATGGAGACAGTAAGCAAAGAGATGGTCCATAGAGCAAGAGAAAATTCCCACCAGATATGTATTTGGTAGGAGAGTGATATCGAGAACTAAAAAATATTAAGACCCCAAGCAAAATAATCCAGTCAATAAATTGACAAATAAATCCGATTAATTGTTCTCGAAAGAAGAACAAATGGCCAGTAAAGATATGGGAAAGTGTTCGATATCCTCAACCATCAATGAAATACAAATCAAAACTACATGGAGACTCAATCTTATCCCAGTTAGAATGGCTACTACCAAAAAAAATATGAGCACTGTGAAGTGCCTTCTTGTGGCCATGGTACCCACAAACTCACAACCCCTATGGCTACCTATATTGTGCCTACACAAGACTGAACTAATAAATGTTCAGTCACAAATGGAAAGGGCCCATGAGGCCCCACCCTCATCCAGAGGAGCAGCCAAGAAAGTTGCTCCCTTCAACGAGGTGAATACTCATGTGGCAGTGGATAGCTGAACACCTCTGCCCACGGGAGTAGCCCAGGAAAACTCTATCAATCAACCATGAAACTGGGACGGGGACTTGCTGGGAGGAAGAGAGAGTTTGTGGGAAGAGTGGGAAATGGGACTAGAATGCATTAGATGCATAAATAAAATAAAGAATAAACATATTTTGTTTTAAAAAAGAAAATCTGGGAAGGGCCAAAGCTCCTTCAGTAAAGTGATTCCTGCATAAGCATGAAGACCTGGTTTCCACCCCAGAAGTCACATAGAAAAGCCAAGCATGGTCATATGCATGCACTCATGATCCCAGCACTAGGGAAACAGGGTGAGTGGATCTCAGGGATCACTGACCAGTGATCTATCCAGTCCAGTGAGAGACCCAGTCCCAGAGAAGAAAAGAAGAGATTGGGTAGTACCTGGAGTTTTCCTGTGATGTCACATACAAACACAGAGTGCATGTGTGCACACACACATATATGTACCCGTGTACACATATGCACCAGACACACAAAGAGGGAGGCAGGCAGACAGACAGACAGACTGACTGACAGAGTCAGACAGGTAGGCAGATAGACAGACAGAGGCAGGCAGACAGGCTGACAAAAAAAATAAGCAACAACTGTTGGCAAGGATGTGGAAGGGAAAGGACCTCTAAACATTGCTGGTAGGAATGCAAATCAGAGCGGTGATTATGGAAATCAGATCCTAGGTTCCTCTGAAAAGTCTAGAAACAGAACTGCTGTATGATCTTGTTATGCCACTGGCAGGAGCATACAAGAAAGATAGCTGCACATTCACGTTTATTGTGACACTATTCACAATCACCAAATTATGGAATCAGCCTCGCTGTCCATCAGCAGATGGGTGGACACTATTCACAATCACCAAATTATGGAATCAGCCTCGCTGTCCATCAGCAGATGGGTGCCTAAGAAAAACAAGACAGACTCAGACAGATAAATACAACATACTCTGTCTGATGTGTGAAAGTTAGATTAAAAAAGTAAGACATGAAAGTTGAGACTAGTTGGGGAAAGGAAGGAGATCAAGACCAGTGGAAGTGGGCAGAGGCACGAGAGTGAAATGGGGAGATGTAAGAACAGCAGGTGCATGAAACTGCCATAGCAAGACCAATAATTCTGTACAGTTAAAAAATGCTAATGAGAAAAATACATAGATCTCACTGGATATGTAATCTTACTTCTAGATTCTGAAAAAAAGAGAATATTTTGTGCTTTTGGAATTTTGTCAAAATCCACTAGCACTGAATCCCATTCATGCATACATACATGTTACCAATGTTTAATTTTTATTTTTTTAAATTGCTTAACGGGTTTCCATATGGAATTTTCACACATGTTTCATTCTGATGGCTATCATATATTTGTGTTATGTTTTTAGATTCTCTAGGCTGGTCCAGACAACATTTCGTTGCTGATGTTGTAGTCTTGCCAAGGTCATGTGGTCTCTATTATTACAGCTCTTTATGCTGAATCTTATATTGACTCTCCCAATTTTGTCTCTTTCAAAATGCTTTTGGTCACTCTATGTATGTTAGTCTCTATGACCTCATAAAGCCCCAAAACATAGAGGCTTGGCCTAATGCACATTATTTCACTTTTTTGTGAGTTGGGACATTCCTAACAGTTTAGTTTGCTTTTCTTTTTTGGGGGGGGGGAGCCATAAGATATTAAAGTTACTGTCATCTGAAGGCTCAACTGTGTTAGATAATTTACCACAATGGCTGTTGGTCAGAGGCTTCCAAATCCCATCTTAGATTTCTCTATAAGACTGTTTATAATACAGCACTAGCATCTAAATGATCGGAGTGTATGTGTGATATATGTGTATGCACATACATGTGTGTTTGTGGGTATTCACAAACATGAGTACATGTGCCTATGGAGACCTCAGGACAGCACACAGTTTCATCCTCAGGAACACCATGCACCATCATGGAGACAGTCTCTCATTGTCTTGGGGCTCATGAATTAGCTAGACTGGTTGGCCAGCAAGCACCAGGGAGATTCTGTCTCCCCCTCCCTGCAGCTAAGATAATGGATTCACACTACAGTTTAGGAAGAGTCTTGGGTTCAAACTCAGGTCCTCATGCTTACAAGGCAAGCACCTTAAAGACTGAGCCATCCCTGTGGTTCTTGGAGCAAAGTATTTGTTTCTAACATGTTAGTCCTTGGAAGGTCACAGGTGCTAAGATTTAGTTGCTCACTGTAATGTCTTGAATTTTTACTCAGCATTCTCCAAACTGGGATGGATCATCTCAGTAGAAGTTGGACAGAGAGCTTGGAAAACCCATTTGAGGGAAATAAGATAAGCATGTCCACCTCAGTCACAGAGACAGCAGACTGATTTCCTTGTGTGAAGGGAACGTCGTGTGTTTATAAATCAATGAGTTCCCAGAAAATGAACCTTGTTTATTATGTCCTGGGGCAAGCATTGAGATGGGATCACACAATGTATCCCTGGTTGGCCTGAAACTAGCTATGTAGACAAGGCTGCCTCAAACTCCCTGAGGTCTGCCTGCTTCTACTTCCTGAATGCTGAAATTAAAAGCATGAACTACTATACCTGGTCCTGTTCTAGGGCTTCATAGACAAAATACATATACATTTCATAATCTGTTAAAAATGAGCAGATAATTACTAAGAATTGATATTCTTCCTTTTCATTCCTGTCATGTGGCAAACTTCAACAGCAATATAATATGGCTCTGGAATTTTCTTTCCTGAGAGTTTTATATACCATTTTGTCTCATTTGGGTCATTGTATAGACACTATTTGATGCAATTAGACAAACTAAAATGGTTGTGAGTTTAGTAGCTGATATAATCTCAGGAGAGCATCATCATGTAGGCTTCTGTAACTGATCAATATGTTACTTGGCTTATGCCTCTATGAACTCAGTCTCCTCAGCAAGCATTGTTCTAGTTTAATTTCTGTTGCTATGACAAATATTTTGACAAAAACAGAATTCTAAATAGAAAGGGTTAATTTGGCTTATAATTCCATGTCAAAATCCAGGATTTCAGAGAAGTCAAGGCAGACACTCATGCATGTAGTCACATCACATCCACAGTTGAGAGAGAGAGAGAGAGAGTTCATATCTTTGATAGTTCGCTTGCTTGCTTTCAGCTTTTGTACACAGTTCAGAACCCCCTCGTAGTGGGTTTGGTTTTCTCACATCACTTAATAACCAAGACAATGCACCACAAACATGCCTAAAGGTCAACCCAATCTAGATAACTCATCATTAAGATTCTCTTCCCTGATGATTCTAGGATGTGTCAAGCTGACAGGTAAGACTAACCAGTAAGGTTATAAAGCAGTTTAAACTCTCTGAGCTATTCAGACAGCGCATTTCTCCCGAGGAGGCTTTGCTAAGTTTCTATCTTTCATGAAAAATGATCATCTCTGTCTCCTTATTTACAGCCACAGTATTGTTTAAAAACTCCTTGCATTGCCTTTTTAATATCTGAAGCATTCACATGGCATTTTCTTCTTAATTTATTGTAGCATTTATTTTTACTCTTCTTTTGTTCTTGATCAAGTCTGGCTTCAGGTTTATTAATTTTATTAACTTAAAAAACACTTGATTTAATTGCTTTTCTTTACTGTCTTGCTGTTTTCAGGTTTTTTACTCTATCCTTAGCATTATGATTTCTTTCTGTTATCTGCTCACTTCTCCCTCATCACGGAAAGGGGAAGCTTATTATACAACATTATTATGTAACACAAATATTTATTGTTAAAAGTTTATCTTTAAGAACTTTTTGTACATTCTGTGTGGTGTTTTTATTTTTGTCAAATCAAAACTGGTTGCTAGTCTTCCCTGTGACTTCCCTTGTGACTCATATTTTTTAGAAGTATGTTGACTCATTTCCAAGACTGAAGAAAATTTTCAAATATTTTTTCTGTTATGAAATTTTATTTTAATTCTATTGTGTTAAGAGTATATGCCTCTTGCACAGTTAATTATCTCAACATTTAACAAACTTTTTCTATGGTTTAGAGGATGCCCTATTTCCGTAAACATTCCATGTATGCTTGAAAACTATATTCTCTTCTCTTTGGGTGGGATGTTATATAAATGTCAATTGGATTATGTTCGTTAATAATGCTTAGGGCATCTCTCTTTACTGATTTTCTGTCTGCTTGTTCTATTAACTAATGAGAGAGCAGTTGAAGTCTTCAACTACAGTAAAAGATTTCTCTCTCTAGAAAATTCAATCATTTTTTTAATAAAATATTCCTTATTTAAGAATTTCATGCATGCATGTAATACATGTTGTTCACATGCACCCCAACTCTTTGCCCCAATGGCTTGTAGATCCCCCCATCCCCAACATCCTCTCCCAAGGTTGTGTAATTTTTTATAACCCAATGAGTCAAATCCATGCTGCCCGCCTGTTGGAACACAGGTTGACCTACCAAGAGCCACATCCTTAAAGAAAACTGACTCTGCTTCTCACAGATACCATCACATGGATCATGTGCCTCTCCCCTCTTCATGCTAGAATGCTGGCCAGCTTGATGTCATACAGAGTCATGTTTAGGAAACCACAGCTGCCTCAAGTTCCCGAGTGCATCAGTTCTATCATGCACAGAAGACAGTTTTGCTGCCCTTCTCCCTGAGACCTGGTGGCAAGGACCAGCCTTGGCTTGGTTGGGGGTCCTGAGGAAGGGGTGTTTGTCTGGTTCTCACAATTCTTTACCATACTCTTCTGAAACATTTGTTGATTCTTTGGGGGAGAAGGTGTTATATGGATGTCTCATTTGTGTCTTAGAAATCCACTGGCCCTTGTTCTCTGCACGTTGACCAGTTGTACTTTTCTGCCTTTGCTACTGTTTATTGCATAAAGAAATTTCTCTGGGATGGGAGAAGATACAGGGAGTCTTTGGGGGCAACCTAGCTGAGATTCCTGGCAGATGGAAGGATATAGACTGAAGGAGCCACCTTCTGTAGCCAGGCAGGACTTCCAGAGGAGGGAGGGGGACATCAGTCAACCCACAAAACCTTCTACCCAACATTTCTCTTGTCTATAAGATGTGCAGGGATAAAGATGGAGCTGAGGGAACAGCTAACCAATGACTGCCCCAATTTGAGAGCCATCCCATGGGAGAGAGCCAACCTCTGACACTATTAATGATACTCTGCTATGCTTGCAGACAGGAACCTAGCATAACTGTTTCCTGAGAGGCTTCATCCAGCAGTGGATGGAGGCAGATGCAGAGACCCACAGCTAAACATCAGACAGAGCTTGGAGAGTCTTGTGGAAGAGTGGGGGATAAAATTGGGCAAGCTGGGGCATCAAGGACACTACAAGAAGACCCACAGAGCCAACTAACCTAGGACCATGGGGGTTCACAGACTGGGTCACTACCTAGGGAGCATGCAGGGGCTGGACCTAGGCCTCCTACACATTTGTAGCAAATATGCAGCTTGGTCTTCATGTGGGTCCCCAAACAAGTAGAGCAGGAACTGTCTCGGTCTCTGTTCCCTGCCATTGGATCCCTTCCCCTACCTGGACTTCCTGGTTGGGTCTCAGTGGGAGAGGATGTGCCCAGTCCTGCTGGGACTTGATGTCCCAGGATGAGGTGGTACTCAAGGGGGAGCTCCCCATTCTCTGAGGGGAAGAGGAGGGGGTAATGGGAAAGCGTGGAGCTGGAGGGAGAGAAGGGAGGGGCAGTGATCGGGATGTAAAATGAATAAAAAATAATTGAGAAAAAAAAGAAACTTCTCTAATTAAGTCTGAAAACTGCACTAATTTATGGGTTTTGGTCAGATTTATAGCACCAGGCATTTGTTTCCTCCTGTAGAGTGTGCCTTTGATCCAATCAAATATCAGTAGATTACCTCCATAACATTCACGCTGCTATTATACCCATGGACATCTATTGGCTCACGGCTCAGCACTGTCACTCACAGGGGTCACAGCTGGGTCTGACTTGATGACTTTTCCCCGTGGGATCCACACAGTACCCCCAAACAGTATGAAAGCCAGCCAGCAGGGAGGAGCTTCTCAGTTAGTACTAACTTGATTTCTCTATATTGTATGACCGAAGTGTTTGGTATCTTGTTCTCTTCATTATACACTGGCCCCTGCAAGTATCTTTATTCTCTTCTGGTTCCTGTTGGTAAGTCTACTTTGCTTAATATTAACCCAACTCTAACTTTCTTATATTAATATCTGGCTTTCAGTTTTAGCGTATCTATACAAATTAGCACTCTTTTAGATAAAATATACTCATACCTTATAACTCATTTTTATATTATCTAGATTTTATTTGAATTGTATAAATTATTTTTCTTAAATGTATTTACTTAACAGAGAGATTTAAAATTTAACGTTTTGTTTTCAATTTGTCTTTTCCTATCTTCTAATTCCTTTCTTTTTGAGATAGGATCTCATGTAGCTCAGGCTAGCCTGTAACTGGTCAGGTGGATAAGAATGATATTGAATTTCCGATTTTAATGACTTCCTTTCTCACATGCTGAAATTATAAATACACTCAACGATACCCAGTGTTGCTGGAGAGTATGTTCAGGGCTTGATGCACTCTGGGTAAGCACTCTACCAACTGAATTCTATTCCCAAACCTTCTTTCTTCTACTTGTGTATGTTGAAAAGTTGTTCTTTTTTTTTAAAGTTAACAAATATTTTATGTGGTTCCATTAACTATGTTTCTTTGCTTTGTTTCCTATGGTTATTCTGTGATTTGCAATATGCATTTTTAACTTAGCACATTTTGCCTTCAAAAATATTCAAAACTGTTAATACTGGTTTACATGTAAGAATCTTATACTTCCCTTGCTCTTGTTCCATGTTTTATGCTTTTTAATATGTATGTGTGTGAGTGTGCATGCGTGTGTGCTTGTGTGTGTGTAGTGTGTCTCTGTGTGTGCGCATGTGTGTAGTGTGTGTGTGTAGTGTCTCTCTCTGTGTGTGTCTGTGTCTGTGTGTGTGTGTGTAGTGTCTGTGTGTGTGTCTCTCTGTATGTGTGTGCGTGTGAGTGTGTGTAGTGTCTGTGTGTGTGTGTCTGTGTGTGTGTGTGTGTGTGTGTGTGTGCGCGCACGGGCTCATGTGTGTAGTGTGTGAGAAGGATCTCAAGTGCCCTCTTCTATCACTCTGTGTATTCCTTTGAGGCAGGCTATCACTCTGAACCCAGAGCTCTAGTCCTTTGGCCTCTCTAGAAGTCACAAGCGGCAGCCAGCTGCCTGTCTCCGCTCTCCTTGGTCCTGGATTTGCAGGCATGAGTGGGCCACCTGGCTTATTCACTGGGTGTGGGGATCTGAATGCTGGCCCACCGCTAGTCCCTCAGTGCTTTACAACGCTGTCTCCAGCCCTGTCTTTTTTTTTTTTTTTCTTTCACTTGTATAAATAATCTTGTAAATGAAAAAAGTGAGTTGTATTTCATATTTACATCTGTGTTTGATATTCTCAACACTCTCCATTCCTTTGTGTATATTTAACTTTCATCTGCTGTCATTTCTCTTCTTGGCATTTTCTTTTGACTCATTTTTCTTTTGCTGTACATGGGCCACATGTTCCTGCTTGTTAATATGACTATTAATTTTTAACTAGGTTCCAGAAATAGTGTTGCATACTGGATTTTGTTGTATTCCTTTAAAAAAAAGAAAAAGAAAAAAAAAAAGCTCTTTTATTTTGGCAGGATATGTTACTTGAGGACCATTTTGACCACTTCAAGGCTCATGTTCCTGGGTTAGTTTAGCATAATCTCTATCGAAGGATGTCTGTTTTGGTGGCTCTGCTAACCTCTCTGCATCATTTCCAACCTCCCACCCCTGCTAGTAAGGACTGAAGAGATTTCCATCTCTGGATGAGTTCCTTGACCTTTTCTTGATTTACAGCTGATAATTGTTTTGTCTTTTGAAATTTTGTGCTATCCTCTTTGTGTGTGGGTTTCAGCCAAGACTCCAGAGAGCCATTTTCTAGAACACCTCTTCCGCATAATTCCTCTCTCCATTACTGTCCCTCATGTGTTCTTGCCACTTCAGTCTCAATGGACTTGAACACCTGCCTCTCAAGTTGAGTCTGTGAGACTTGCTTGGTTTCTTCTCCCCATGGACTAGGAATTGAACCTTGATGAAGTCCAGGCTAACTAGACTGCTCATGTGGTTTGTTCTCCTCTGCTCAGGGATCAGTCTTAGAAATGCTGTTTCAGACAAGCTTTTCTCATTGCTAGTACCAAGAGCTCCTTCTGGACTCTGCTTCTGCAGTGCCAGAGTGGGAATTACAAAGATGGCCACCTTCCACTTTCCTAGGTGTATTTCCCAATTACTCAGGGCCTGCCCTTCTCTGGCATTCTTTCATTCCTCGTGGATATTCATCTTTTAATCAAAGGTATCAAAAAAGCATCTGATTTTTTGAGTTTGCATTCCCTGGTTATTGGTTTTATTAGAATAATTTTTTCCATATACTTTTTGAATATAACCCCCCAAATTCAGACTCTTTAGTATCGGGGTCTTGATCTTCATTTCACTTAATCTGTTCTAGGATGAATTTAAAGTACTTAACAGCATCCGATGTGGTGTGTTTAACTGTGTTTGCTGCTATTGGGACCTCACTGGTGCTTTGTTTTTCCCAGGACTTTCCTATGTTCCCTTTGACTGGTTACATTTCTTTTTAACTCCCTTCCTGTGATGGCTAGTTTTATGTCAACTTGACACAAACTATAGTTATTTTGGAAGAGGAACCCTAAATTGAGAAAAATGACTCCACTAAATTGGTTTGTGGACAAGTCTATGGTGCATTTTCTTGATTAATGGTTGATGGGGAGGTTAGCTCAGTGTGAGGGGGTCACCCTGGTGGTCCTATGCCATAAGAAAGCAAGCTGAGGAAAGAATGTGGGTTCTTCATAAGTAGTGGTTCTCCATGGCCTCTGCTTCAGTTCCTGCCTCCAGGATCCTGCTCTGATTGAGTTCCTGCCCCGACTTCCTTTGATGATGTGGTTGTCTGTGATATGGAAGTGTTAGAGAAATAAACTTTTTCCTCCCCATCTTGCTTCCGGTCATGGAGTTATGTCCCAGCAACGGAATCCCTAACTAAGACATCTTCTCTATGGATTGTATGCCTAGCTTTTTAGGTGTCTGTGGTTAGCTTTCAATTTTCAATGTGACTGTAGACTCGACAAATCTAAAACAAGTCTCTATTTCTATCCTCAACAAGCCAGGAATGTTTGAACCTTTTCACTCTGGACTCTTAAGCCTGAGTGGCTAGAGTTCCTCCCTCCATTCACTGCCTGATTGTTCACCTTGTTTTGTAATCCCAGAGATGTACCTTCGTGCTTGCCATCATAACTTCATGTCAGTTGTGTTCTGTTCACCTTTAAGCTTCATGTCTCACACTTTGCTCCTAGACTCCCCTCCCCTCTTTTTCTTTCTTTCCAGGTGATCTCACATGTCTTTTAGTCTTTATCCCTCTGAATAGCTCTACATTTCTCCTTTACATTATGATCATAGCTTACACTTGGCAATTATTTTGAATTGCAAAAACTAGTTATGGTCTGGCAGTCCTTTTCTTAGGCATTTTAAAGACATAATCCATTATGCTAAGGCCTTAACACTGCTGTGGAGGTTTGCTGCTGAAATGGTTGTCGTTTATTTGCCTTTTAGGATTTCAGTATTTAGCATTTTCACATGATGTGCCCAGTTAGTAGTTATTTTTATTTACCATGCCAAACCATTGTGGTTTTAAAAATATATCAAGTCAAATTAATCTTCAATTTAATGCTGAACAAATTTTGCCACTTATGCAGTATCTTTTGCACTTATGCAGTTTCCATCCCAAACTCCTGAGCATTTACTGACGTCTATCCTAAGCTATCGGACATTTGCTGGTGGCTTATTACTTTACCCTCTGTTTACCATCTTCTCGTATTTCTGTCTTTTGTCACTCCTTGCATTCTACTTTGAGTTAAGCTTTAGTCCTTTGTAATAATCTTCTGAGACTTCTAGTCCATTTATTTTCTGTTCTCTATTTCCAACATGTTCCCACAGAATTTTTCTTTCAAAGTCTTTGCTTTAAATTTCTATTTGGCTCTCTTTAAACCCTACATATTCTGGGAGAAGTCAAAGAAAGTACATGGGAGTAGATATGATCTTATTTCATTGTACACATGTATGAAATAAACAGAACGTTTTAAATCTTGCATGTTCTGAGTAATTATGCTGTCTTCACACTACAGAATTTATGTTATGAGTTAGAGATCTCAATTCTTTTTGAAAAATCATGATCTTCCAGGTTCTCTTCCAGGGTGTTCAGTTCCTGGTGCTTAATCTTCTGGTTAATTGCGTCCGCTAGTTCTCACCTGTGGTACAACATTTACCCCTTTATTTTACCACTGTTTACTGTGAGCCCATCCCAACAAGGCCATTTCTCTACTGTAAAAGCCAATAGTATATCATACCATGGAAGCATCCCTCCAAAGAAAATAAACATCTGCATCTATCAGCAATCCCCAAGGTTACAGTAAGCAGAAAGCTATTTTTATATTAATATAAACTTATCAGTTTAAAATGTCTAGCCAAAAGAGTTATTATACATTTGAACTTGAAACCATGTCCCAGGGCTTCTATTTCCCAATGAATATTTTCCTTTATAACCCAGAGCATGGGCAGAGGCAAACAACACTCTTCATGGTTGCCTTGTGTTCAAAATTCCTCTTGTCTCCCATTTTCCTTCTCCAGGAAGTGTGTGCATCTGCTGGCTTTGTCTTCACATAGATCCTAGTTCCAAATTCTGCTCTGTATGGATGTGAAGTTGCCAAGTCAGCATCTCCCCAACTATACCCCGCCTAGGGCATTCATAGCATTGACTTATTCCACTCTGGGTCCCAGTTTTCTCTTTCAGCTACCCCATTTTTTTTTTTCTTGAAAAATAACCAAGAACTAAAATAACAATTTGGGTTTAGTTTGATACAATAAATATTTCTAGACTATCTTGGCAGTAGAGTCTCCCCTTTCCCAATCCATAGATCTCAAGTCTGCTTTATTAATGACCATGACTCCACCATGTAAGTAATTAGACAAGAGCAAAGAGTGCCTTTTTAGTTAAACTGGGTCATTTCTATCTTTGTGTGTATAAAACCTTGGTGGCAGTTCTCTTCATTGACTTGGATTTAAAGTTTTCATCCAAGCTCTTTTGGTTGTGCAGATTACAAACAAACTTTTAAATAAAAATATGTACACACGGATAGAGGTGATCATTCCAAGGATGCAGGACATCTTAAAGGCAAAGGCAGGAAAGAGACAATTGAGTCCCAACATGGACTGGATGGCTGACAAGTGCCCAGCACACTTCAAGCTCAGGGATTGTGGTCTTACCTATCTCTGTTTGTTTGACACCATTCTCCTTCAGACCAGCTTTTCCTACTCAACAGGCACAAGATGTTGGCTTAAGATTGCTGCCACACAGGTCACCTGCTCAATGTTACCCCATCCTAAGGACCAGCTTAGCTGAAAAGCATTTCTTGCTCTCATTTCTCAACTCCTGCAGGAGATAATCAGATTGGCTCTCTGGATCACATGTCTAGATTGATTCTCTCATCTATGAATAAGGGGAGCAGGACCATACGATATGCACATAGTTCCTAGGTCATATTCATATCAGCCAGTTGTCACAAACCAAGGAGGCTGATTGTTGGGAAGGTGCCTGTTAACATAGTTACTACATCCTTGAGCAGGCGTGTTACCCAAATGTTGTTTCTTACAGGTTGACCAGGTATTTTAGGTTTGGAATACTGTTGTATGGCCTTTCCTGTGGAGATCTGAAAAAAAAAAATATTGTTAGCTCCAGATAGGACACCAATAGCAGACCAAAGAAACAATTCCACTCAAGTTTCACTTGGTGAACCACTGAATTTATTGGGGTTACTTACAAGAGCATGGTATCATAAGAGCCGCACCCCTGAAGCTCCCTGCATAACTGGAAGGCAGTGGGCAAGTAAGAATTTCCTCTCCCAGGCAACTGTTTACTGCTTATGTAACATAAAAGCAAGACCACATGAATATTGTTCCTTTCTGAACTTCCTAAGCCTTGCATGAGTTTCCCTCCAGCCTCCAGGAGGGAATGGGCTGCAAAGATACAGATGCTGTGAGCCTGTCATTATGACGCATTCCTCTGTGGGAGGGAGGATAGAGGTCCTCAGGCAGAAATGCGGAGCTGGCATAAAGTCATCTTCCCATGCATATCTTGTCTAGATGACACAAGTTGAGTGAAGAAGACCCTCTCCCTAAGAGGATGTCAAGGACTTCTTGACCTGGATATAATCTGTGGTTCAATTAGATAGAATATTAAGGACAGGATAGGGGACCAGAATAGAGTGGTACCCAAGAGGGACTTTCCTTCTTTGAGAAAGAGGAGAAGGAGCAATGAGGGAAGGGATTTGTGGGGGTGGGATTGAGAAGAGAAGAAGGAGGGGGCTGTGAAGGGAATGTAAAGTGATTTTTTTCATTAATTAATTAAAGAACACTAAGGACAAGGTTGAGTGCCCCAGTCCAATGGGTGTGATCCTGGAAAAGTGCACAGTAGGACAGCAGGTTAGTGGATTTCATTTCTTTGGAGTGTAACTTTTGTGTGCTGCCTCTTATTTCTCTTCTTGTTGTGTTCTGTCACTTCCATGCAACTTTCCTGATGACACTGATCTACAGTGATGTCTCCAGCTTCCTGAGGTCTTCCTTGCCTGTGCAATTGAGTCAGTGGTTGACCACAGACTACTTTGTCTCCTTTGTGGTCGTTCTCCATCTTTGATGTCATACTTGAGCTTTGCATCACATTTTACCAGTGAGAGCAGGCATCCGGGGGCGGGGGGGAGAAGCATGTTTTACACTTACTTACAGCACAGTGGAGAGACCCTTCTATCACAGCCAATGAAGGAATGCTTACAACGACTACCTGGAAGCATGTTTATGACCTTCAGCAAATCACTTTGTGACATTTAATTTATCTAATTGCAAACTGGAGTGAATAACGTTGATTCCCCCGTTCCTTTACTCTTTCTTTCCATAGTTCCTTCTTGAGTCCTTACTGGGTGCAGAGGTGAGTTGATAGAACAGAAACTTATTAAAGGGGTTGTTAGAGGCATCAAGTAAGATAATAGACCTGAAAAAAAATCACAAAAGCTGCAAGCATTTCTAAAGAAAAGGTGTTTACTTAAACATTCATATTTAGACACTGGAACAGCAAGGAAAGTATTTCATAAGCTCCCTCCTGGGTTTCCAGAGCACTCTGAGCTCACGGTACCTATATTACAGCACTTACCTCATTGTATTACAGTTATTTGTGTATGCTTCCATCTCTGCCCCAGACTGTGAGTTTCAACACTGAACCTCTAGCACTTAGCCAGCGCCTGCCACATAATAGACCTCAGTAAATATTTTAAATAAATTAATGAATGAAATAAAGTCAGCCTCCGAGGGTTCTCAGCCTACAAAGAAAGAACATGTTCAGACAATAAGCTCACTGATGAAAACACTGTCCTAAGAACCCTAATGTCCATGTGGAGAAGTTTATAAAGGAAAAAAAAGATATGGATTTTCCCCTAAAGGAGCTTATAAACAGAATGCAGAAGCAGAGTACACACAGATGAAAATGCCTGCAGACGATTTATCAAATTACCTAAAAGCAGTTGCATTTTCAAACTTGGCCGCAGATGTTGATGGACTTCAGAAGAGCCACAGGCAGGCACAGTTCACCAGGAGGAAGCTGCTTGGAGCATAGGAATCATTATGGGAGGCTCTGGAAAACAGACACAGTTCACAGAAGTAGTACACAGTAGTAGTGTAGACACACTAGTAGTGTAGACGGACAGGAAGAGCAGGCTACTGGCAATCTCCAAGGGTATTTGGAAGCCTGTAGTGCTACAGCACTTAAAGCAGATGCTCTGTGCCTGTGCTGGATGGACACACGTACACACACACACACACACACACACACACGTGCACACACATACACACACACGTGCTCACACATATGTGCAGACACATACACACATGCACACACATACACACACATATAAACATACACACATGTGTGCACACACATACACATATACACATGGGTACACACTCATACACATATGCACAGACAGACAGACAGAGACACACATACACACATGCACATACACATATATACATATAGACACACACATATATACACATACACACACATACACAAATGCAAACACACATATATACACACATACACATACACGCACACATACACGCATGTGCGTGCGCGCACACACACACCGTCCCTATGAACAGAAGCTAGAGTGATGGATTTGAAGTGCTGCCCCTCCTCTGGAGAGAAATCTTCTCTCCTCAAGTGCTTCTCAATGTGCCATCATATTGACCCTTTGAAGATAGCAGATCTGCAGTTCTCAAGAGCACCCTCCCAGGACTGGGCCTGCTCTAAAAATGTCCCCATTTCCAGGATGACACATAAAACTCACTCAGTTAGAATCCTTTGTTCCAGTCCCTTTGATCATCTTAGAAAGAGGCCTTTGGAGTGGGGCAACAGAGGGCAGAGCCAGGGTGGCAACAGCTTGTCAGTCTTAAGCTGGGAGTCATAAGGTACAGTACCTGCTTTGTGAGGTGAGCATGCTGTTGGAAGGCAAGGAGATCCTCTGCCTGGGCACTAAACCACCTTCCTTAAATAATACCCACAAATATGGGCTCCATGCTCACACTCAATAGGAATTCTGTATGCAATGATTCAATGTTTATGTCCTACTGTGATGTGCTGGTGGTTATTTTGGGTGCTGGGGACAAGTTTAGCCATTGCATGGAGATTGTGTTCAAGTGAGAAAAAATACAATCAGTGAGGTCATTGTATAGAAAATAATGCACAGATAGCATTTGGGAAGCAAACAAAGATACCATGCTTGGTATATGAGCCACTTTCCTGTTGCTGTGACAAAACACTGTGGCCAAAAGCACCTTATAGAAGAACGAGTCTATTTCAGCTTCTAGTTCCATGACTGGGGGGGGGGGGGATGGTGGCAAGCAAACATGGCAGCTGGAGCAGCAAACTGAGAGTTCCCACCTTCAAAGGCAAGCAGGAAGCAGAGAGAGAATACAAACATGAGAATATAAATCTAAGTCAGCTAAGACTCACTCTTTGTGTGGTGTTCCATTAAAGTTCAGGCTGATGAGTCGACAGAATAGACTCTATCCAGCAAGGATCTGCAAAAATCACTGGCACCATCTCAGAATTATGCCCAACACTAAGTATTTCTTTCATGTGGATGAGAGAGAGGGAGAGAGAGAGAGAGAGAGAGAGAGAGAGAGAGAGAGAGAGAGAGAG
>JADRCH010000188.1:2320515-2339800 GCA_019843965.1 Rhynchomys soricoides | reverse complement strand
AGAGAGAGAGAGAGAGAGAGAGAGAGAGAGAGAGAGAGAGAGAGAGAACCTTGAAACCCCAAAGAACATCAGCTTTGTCTACTCACACAGCCAAGTCTCTGTGTCCCAAGCTTTCTCCCAGTGTCCTTGGAGTCTAATGAAGGATGAGGGACGAAGCCTGGGATTTGTAGAATTGCTGACAGGGTTTGGAAGAGACATCCACATTAAAGGCACGCCCAATGAAATTTTCCCTGCACCAAGAGTCTGGAAAACTAAAATGAAATGATGGGAAAATCCTTGGAAATCTTTCAATGGCCAGGGCCTATCATTCAGAACCTCTAAACTGACTATGGGGCAGGCAGCAGTCAGGGGCCCAAACACCACCAGTGTCTTCATATCTGTAGGAGGTTTGGGGTGAAATATGAGGTTAGGAGTGGAGGGAGAGGTGACAACCAATGCTTGTTCTTAATTCATTGGCATCAGGTGACTCACCTTGGGGCCAGAGACAGGTGCAGGGCACGAGAGGGCCAGGTCTCTCTGAGAGGTGAAGAGGACGGCCCCTTGTAATCCAATATTCTCTTGGCGCCACTGAGTACTCAAGCCCAAATCCATCACTGCAAATGAACCAGGTGACAGGATTAAATATCCCCTAATGGCAGTCCCTTGGGAGGGGTTGTGCCAGCTGTCTCTTCCACATGCCTAGCCTAGCAGATGGGAGATCAGATATCAAAGGGTCACTTCTGAGGGGACTGGAGGCTGCCTGGGTTCTGACAACCTGGGCTGAGTGGAAGGAAGAATGGAGGGGACACTTGAGGTGCTACAATGTGTCTGAAAACAGATTATTGAGTTCTGTCTGCCTCTTTTATGTTTTTATCATAAAGCCCTTGGTGCTGGCTTATTCATCCTCTCTATTTCCAGGATAGGGACTGGCTCCTGGATCTTTTCCTCCCATCCTCTGAAACGTGTTACCAGCAATGGAATTGTATCCCACAAAGCCTGCTATCCCTAAGGGTACCCAGGAGTCCTCAGTCTCCAGCCCCTTGCTAATGTAGGAATCTGAACTCTAAAGATGGCTGTTTCCTTCATCCAGACTCATAGGAAAGAAAGGCTCTAGGCTTCCTTGGCCATGAAGTCTAGTGTGGCAGGCTTAATCAAAGGCTGGGTTTTCCAGTGCCACTGTGGGGTTTGAACAAGATGGAATGTCACCGACATTTCGAGTCAAGAGAGGAACTTGGCTGCAGAGCACAAGCTCCTGAGCTCCGGGCCAAGGTAGACTTCCTGGGAGTTTTCATTTGACTGGATTGAGAATCCCCGCAACAGAGGAGGAGCAGGCAACTTCCGGTGAGCTCTTGGCCCTTTGACATCTTTGCCATATCACTTTAACTCTATCTTCACCAAAACTCAGCTTCCATCAAAGGGCCCTGAGCAGTTCTGTGGGGAATAAGAAACATTTCCATTCCACTGTAATCATAATATTGCAAAATCAGCAGCAGTAACTACAAGCTAGGAATAGCTCACTGGTACAGAGGCAAGACCACAGGCAAAATAAAAGTTTGCTTGCTAGACTTAGTAAGGCTCGGGCAAAGGGTATTTTTTAAAAAAGGTATCCAGAGTCTCTCAAGGACCACAGGGAGAGGCTTACAATAGGCTCAAGTGATGTTAGAAACTGCATTTAAAAAATAATGAGATTGCATGGTGGTACATGGCTTCATTCCTAACTTGGGGGAGGGTTGAGTGGAGCAGAGGCGGTTAGATCTCTGTGAGTTTAAGACCAACCTGGTCTCCACAGTGGGACTTGGACAGCCAGGCTTGTTACACAGAAAAATCCTGTCTTGAAAAACCAAAAAATAGAAGGAGAAGGGAGGGAAGAAGAGAAGGAGGAAGGGGAAGAGGAGGGGGAGAAGGAGGAGGAGGAGGAGGAGGAGGAGGAGGAGGAGGAGGAGGAGGAGGAAGAGGAGAGGAAGAAGAGATTTCAATAGAGACACTGTCTTCACTCTCATGGATCTTGCATCTGTTGGATGTGTGGGGTGGCCCTTGGGTTGCTTTGAACTTGAACTTCTTTGTAGTTCATAAGGCAGAAGTTGTGACATCTTTCCTGGGTCTCTCCTAGGATTTCCAAGAGCAAGTTTGCATGATACAGCTGGGGAAAATTGCTCTGAAGAGGCCCGGTGCAGGCTTATACATTCAAGCAGTACAGTGTTGCTTTGGCACTGAGAACAAGGTAACTAAGTTGCCACAAAACTGATCTCCTTCCCTTTCTTCCTGTGATTCCTTCCCCTATTTGATCTAAACATATATTTAGATGAAAGAGAACCAACCCATACTTGATAATATAGGGACAATGGCATTTCTGGATGGTCTTTTGGATCTACATACAGGAGGCCTATAGTCCACATGCCAAACAATCTCTGCAATTTTGGAACAAGTCAGTCACAGAACAGTAGATAGACTATGAAGGACCTGGACTGTTTTGCAACCCTGTGGTGAACTTGCAAGAGCTAAGCGCATTTCTAATTGTTCCCCAATTACAGGGAAGCCAAAAGCTAGAAATCTTACGCCTGAAATGTATAGGTTACTACAGGAGGTTGGTTCCTAGTCATGGTGTCTTCTGGCTAATGATACATTACCACGTAGGCCAGGGAGCCTGTGTGTTGGAATTACCTGGGGAACATTGCAAAATAACAGCCACTCAGCTTCCACCATGAGTTATTCTGAAGCTGAGGGTCTGAAGGACTAGGGCCTAGGGAGCAATTCAGAGGTAGCAGAAAGGGAAACTACATGAGACATACCTTGTCTGCACTATAGACATTCAAGATGGAGCACAGTCCTGGCATAGAAGAGGCACTCAAAACATGATTGTCAACAAAAAAGATGATTTCACAAAATATATCCAAATATGCAGAATGAAAAAGGCAATACACACACACAAAATGAGATGTTTTAGGATTTACTGGTTTTCTAAGACCCACTTGAATCTTACTGTCCTTCTGGCTGGACTGCCAGGATACATGTTGAGGAGCCTGGATTTGAGAGCCCTCCTCTTTCCACTAAGTTGCTGCTCTCATTGGTGTAAAGCAGAACTGATGAGCTAATGGTTCATCTTGGTTTTTTCTCTCATCATATTTCATTGTTATTATTGCATTACCAGTAATAACAATAATAGTGACTGTTTCTCATTATCTCGTTTCCTCATTAGGGGTTGCATGGAACAAACAGGGAATTACTATCCCCATTACAAACGGAAGAACTATTGCAGACAGAGGTCATATGTCTCCTCTACCCTGTCATTGCAGAAATGGAAAATGGCAGGATGAGACTTGAACCAGACTTCTGGGTGGTAACTTGATGTTCCTAGGGTTCTACATTCTACTCCATGCAGAAACAACTTGTAAAGGTGCAGGCACTGACTTCCTTCATGTGTCATTCCACATGAAGAGAGCAGAATGACAGACAACATTCACAGATCTCCGGTAAAGGTGTGCTTCTTTATCAGACATTGGTCTGACCAACTCACTTCATTTTATATAGGATCACTGAAAGGTAGAGTAAGACAGCTAATATGAAGACTCATTATTAATGGAAGTGTAAACAAATCATCTCTGAATCTATAATGTGAATAACAAAAAAAACAGAGAGAGGTTTGTTTGACAAAGTCTTGTTTAGGTGTGAATATAAGGAATGTACCTATCATAAAAGCCAGGTCAATATGCACTCCTGTACTGGACATTAATAAGAAAGTCTCTTTGATGAAAATAAATTGGCAGGTTCGTGGCTTTTCTCTTCTGTTGTCCCAGAGCCAGCTGCTTGGTCTGCTAGACTATTATAACATCCCAGAATCTACAGTGAGTCAGTCCATGTTCATGTGTTTTTCAACTTAGCAGCGTAGGTTATTAGTTTTACTGTTGTCTAACAAATCATCAGAGCCTCAAGCTAGATCTAGATGATGACCAGAGAATGATAGACAATGATGATTTCTTTTTAATTAGTGTGTACTTGCTGTATAAAATAATAGGTTTCATTATGACATCTTCATAAATGCACATAAGGTACTTCAATTATATCGACTGTATAATTTTCTAAATATCTAAATCTTCTCTATCTTAAAAACATCACTCATTTAAACATAAGGATAATGGCTGACTGCTTAGCTCAGGTCTTTACCCTAAATATATTACACAATGGTAAAACCCATGACTTACTTTAGCTCTTGGCTTTAGCCATTTTGAACTGCCTGCTCGATTAATTCATTCCCAGTCAGTTTGATTAAGTAGCCAATCAATTCAGTTTAGCATCTTGTTGTTCCAGTGGATGAGGCCACCTACAAAATACACAATAATCTTGACAATAGGTCTTAGAGCCTTAGAAAGATAGGGTGGAAAAGAGGAAGTCACTGGCTTCCTAGTGTGGTAGTCACTTGCTTTAAGGTGAGAGGTGAAACAGATATCAGCAGAATAAAGGTGTTCTTTATTATCTCTGTTGTCCTCAGAACCTAGATAGCCAGAAAGTGTTGTCCATAGGAAATCCTGGTAACCTACAGAACTGTCTGGTTTTTTCCCAGCCCTTCCCATTCCTCGGTACACCAGCTTGGGCCTCCAGGTCTCCATCAGCTTTAACAGGGGGTGGGATTGGTCAGCGCATTCATTGGTTCTGAAGTTTCTTCTACTTAAACCAATTTGTTAGGTGCTTCATGATTTACGGCCATAGTGGAAAATGGGGCTGGGTATTGATTCTTGGCCTTTTCTATTGCAAATGGGTGTAATGTTTTATAGTATGTCAGAATAATAGCAGTGGGCACTCTATCAATGTCAAATGTTAAAAATGATCAGCTATTGTGATGTAGGAGATTAAATATGAAAGCTTGATGGGTATATAAAAGCGAAATGGCAATAATAAAGGGATTTTTATGTTCGGCTCATTGCTCTCTGGAATCCACCTGGGGAGCTATTAGAGCCATTTGTGCTGATCAGTGACTTGTTACCTGGGTTTAAGGATGGCACAGGTATGCCCATCCTGGGTGCTGTTCGGGGAAAACCGAGAGGGCAAGATCAGTCTGTACAATCACACTTCCAAGTGCTGAACCTGCCCCAAAAGAGAAAACAGAGCCACCAAGAACCAATCAGAATCCCCAGAGGCCACTAGAGTCCTACTTCCCTTCTGTCATCATGGCTCCATGTCTAAAGCCACCCATAAGAATGTATGTGTCTTCTTGAAGTTATTTACAGAGATCCCTGTCCCATTTTACGCACTTGCTGATGACAGCAACTGGGCCAGATATCTTCAGTGATTTGTGCTGTCACTCTTCCGTGAGGATTGAGATTCAGAGACCTAAAGAGACATATACCTAATGCTGTGAAGTCAGTGAGTTACCACTCACTGTCCCATCAACCCCAGGTTAGGTCCAAAACACTTCCACAACCTACCCTCAGCTACTAGAGTGTTACAAAGCTGCCACAACCGGCTAGACCAGCACTGGACCATTGTAAATAATAAGAGCCAGGCAAGCCGTGTCAAATGTTCTAACACCCACATTCACAAATGAACAAAGGAGGCAACAGCACTGGAGGTGGAGTGGGAGTAGGGGAATGGGAATAAAGAGATGGCACGAGCAGAGCTTAACCAAGAATAAAGACGAAAAGGGCACATAAAAAACATTACTTTGTAAGTTAATTTTAAACTACGACACAAAAAGTATGAATAGATATAGATAGTGCTGCTCCCAGAAGCCATAAACTGATAAATAAAATCCTGGCCCTATGACTGAGACACTTTGTGATGAGTTGTTGGTCAGGGAAGCCCCAAAGCCCCCAGAGCAGTACAGGTTGTTGATGTTACTCTTGGTTGCCCACCAGAATTTAATGGTAATGGGACACGGAAGTGACAAAAACATATTATATACATATATGAAATTGTCAAAGAATAGAAAATAAAGTATGTTTGCCTAGCCCCACAAGGAAGTTAATGCTCTAACTCTAGACGAAGAAGATATCGGAACACTGATGTGTGGGAAAACAGACTGTTTTCTGAGCCCAGTCAACCCGTGTGGTCTTCTGAACATGAATTTGAAAGTGCCTCACCTATGTGACAGCTGAGCAGATGACTTCAGAGACTGCAACATGCTTAACCGATGTGATTTGTTGTTATTAAGTGAACTTTAGAGAAAGCTGTCCTGGAGTTTCCCACAAGCCACTGTCAGATTGCTGGATTCTGCACTGGTCCATTGATGATGTATGTGATGGTAAGGTCTGTCAGTTTAGAATCCTGAGGCTGATTACAACCCCAGACCCCACACTTCTGACACTCTCTTCCTCTATCCATCTGGCTTAGGGACCAGTGCAGTGCGAGGGCCTAGACCAGTAAGATAGACATAAACCACTAAGGACAAACAACCGTCTCTGCTGTCCACTCCCTGGGCTCATCAGTAGAGCCACAGCCTAATTCCTAGCAGGCCTGCCTACAGCTTGTCTCCCTTCTCCCAGACTCTTCTGGGGCCTCATTGTCTGCTTTATTCCTATTCATTGAATATTTTCTCACATTAATTCCAATTAAGCCACTTCGTCAACAACAACAAAAAAAAAAAAATGAAAAGAAACAAGTTAAACATCCAATTTTATGTAACCCAACATGAACAGAATAATGTCCTCACAACATGCAATCAACGTATGGAGGCCTTTTTACATTCTGTTTGTAGAGAAGACTGTGCCGGTGCCTCACAGGCACCGTACAATTCTGTGTAGACTACCACAGTCGGGCACTGGGTAGTTATGTGTCTGGTGCTTACCATTCTGTAAACCTAGCTCTGAGTTGAGAGATGCAGGGACATGGGACATACTCTATACCCTAGGGAGGCAGTCAGAGCTTGGAGGAAGGCATGTCGACTTTACAAAAGCAGATGTGTGATATAATGTTCTTAGAAAACTAGTTTTAAAATGCAGATTATAAACTCGTGTATAATCTGAAGGCAGACAGACCTATGTGAGGGCTTCTAAAAGAGGTAAGAAAGTATTTTAGAATGTGTAGACATCTTCAGGGGTCTGGAGCTTTTAGTGTTATATAAAAATAAACATGGATTTATATAGTCTAAAGAATATAGCAGTCCTTGGGAGGAGGGAAAGCTTCTTGGATGGTAATGTTCTCCCCATATTGAAAATAACCAATATGTTTTCTGAGAAAAGAGACCAAGAACTGTACAGTCTTAAAAGAAAGGTAAGTCTAAGACTCCAGACAGGCAACAGTCAGCCCATGAAGGTATCTGAGCCATTGATGGCTCTTGCTAAGCACACAGGAAAGGGGCTAACCTAGTTAAATTCACATGTGCAGAGGATCTGTCTATGTCCTGAAACATCCATTGGCCACACTAAAGGTGGGGAAAGAGAAGCCAGAGCTGTCAGCTTCAAAATAGAAATATGACTGGTCTAGCCCTGGCGTCCCCCTGATCCTGTGGTCAGTAGGGAGGTAAGGGGCGGGGATAACAGAGTGTGGGGTACTGTAGAACTACTTCATTTCTGGAAGCAAATAGCATAAATCATACAATGCTAGCCCAGGGATCTAACACCAGGTCCCTTTCTGCTGTAGACAGGCTGTCACCGTGACAGCCATCAAGCTAATCAGGAGGGTAAAATTAAGGTGTCCTTCTATTTTTTTTTTTCTTGAGGGGCCGGGGATAGTTAAAATGCTGATCTTCCAGTGACAGGTTTCTGAGCTAAGAGGGAACTGTCACTGCTGCCACTCTCACTGTGGAGCCTCTCAGGAGGAGCATGTCAGGGAAGCCAGCCGCCTCCTTATGAGACCTGCTTGCTCCCTAAGGGCATTTAGGCACAAGTCACACTGCCTGATGCACCCTCCTGAGACCCAGAGGAGAAGAGCCCCAGTGTGCCCGTGTTCCGTGTTGGCAGGGGTCAACTTTCCACTTTGGGAGAGAGAAACTCCTCCTTCTTTCCTTAATTGTGGCATTAATAATTAAGTTGCTGCCTTCGTTGAATGATGTCTCACTACAGAGTGACATTGGAACACAAAAGGCACACACCTTCATGTCTGTGCATGGATTCTGGGAGCTGCATATCAACTCATTTCAAAATAAATAATCATGAGCAAAAATGTAAAATAAAGAAACAACAAGGATGTATGTGTGCTTAATTACATGAGGACTTTATTAGCGGGTGCTAATTAAGGCATGTTATGAAGTCTGATGAATGTCTAAAATTACTCACTTTAGTAAATAGTTTTGATGCGAGTAATTTGTTCAAAACTAGAACTTGGTGGGAAAGTTCAAGCAATTTTATTTTTGCCTGGGTAGCACATTATGTAATGTCTAGGGGGATAATTAACGATTAGTGGATTAATGACAGAAGCACATTCCTTCTCCTGTTTCCTCACACCTTCCCGGTTGTTCCTGCTGCATGGGCAAGGCAAATGCTACTGGGATCTCCATGAGCACTGACCATCTGCTGAAGTCTAACCCATTCCACAGATGGGATGAGCTAATGCTACTTCATGATCTGTTCATGGTCCTGGGGCACAGAAGTCTAGGCTTTCCCTCTCTGGCAACAGATCATGGACTGAGCAGATGGGCTTTCTCTACTCCCAACAGATGAGAATCACCTAACTTTCCATAAACTTTTCTGTTAAGATCTCAGTGTTTATGCTCCTCCAAAAGGCATATGTTGAAATTCTAACCACTGATAGCATTGAGAAATGGACCTTAGAGGGTGACAGGTAATGAGGTTAGAACCCTTGTGTTGCGGTTAATGTTGTTGTTGTTGTTGTTGTTGTTATTATTATTGTCATTTGAGTTTATTTTTCTTTCTTTTTTTGGATACTTTATCTACATTTCAAATGTTTCCCCCTTTCCAGATCTCCCCTTTGGAACCTCCCTATCCCCTCTTCCCTCCCCTGCCTCTATGGGGGTATTCCCCCACTCACCCACCCACCCACTCTCGTCTTCCCTCCTTGGCATTCTCCTATATTAGGGCATCTAACACCCTCAGGCCCAAGGGTCTCTCCTCCCCCTAATGTCTAACAAGACCCTCCTTTGCAACATATGTGGCCAGCACCCTGGGTCCCTCCATGTGTATTTTTTGGTTGGTGATCCAGTCTCCGGGAGCATCGGGAGATCAGGCCAGTGGACACTGTTGCTCCCTCCATAGGGCTGGAAACTCCCTCATCTCCTTCAGTCCTTTCTCCAACTCCTCCATCTGGGACCTCACACTCAGCCCTACGGTTGCTGAGAAGTGACTCTTGGGTATACCGAACTTTTGGACTAATAACCACTTATCAGTGAGTACATACCATGTTCATTCTTTTGTGACTGCATTACCTGGCACAGGATGATATTTTCAAGTTCCATCCATTTGCCTGTGAATTTCATGAAGTCATTGTTTTTAATAGCTGAGTAGTATTCCATCATGTAAATATACCACATTTTCTGTATCCATTCCTCTGTGGAGGGACATCTGGGTTGTTTCCAGTTTCTGGCTATTAGAAATATGGCTGCTATGAACATAATGGAGCATGTGTCTTTATTACATGTTGGAGCATCTTCTGGGTATATGTCCAGGAGTGGAATAGCTGGGTCCTCAGGTAGTATTATGTTCATTTTTCTGAGGGTCCACCAAAGTGATTTCCAGAGAGGTTGTATCAGCTTGCATTCCCACCAGCAATGGAGGAGTGTTCCTCTTTCTCCACATCCTCACCAACATCTGCTGTCACCTGAATTTTTGATCGTAGCCTTTCTGACTGGTGTGAGGTGGAATCTCAGGGTTGTTTTGATTTGCATTTCCCTGATGACTGAGGATGTTGAACATTTCTTTAGATGCTTCTCAGCCATTCGAGTTTCCTCAGTTGAGAATTCTCTGTTTAGCTCTGTTCCCCATTTTTTGATAGGGTTATTTGGATCTCTGGAGTCTAACTTCTTGAGTTCTTTGTATACATTGGATATTAGCTCTCTATCGGATGTAGGATTGGTAAAGATCTTTTCCCAATCTGTAGGTTGCCGTTTTGTCCTATTCACAGTGTCCTTTGCCTTACAGAAGCTTTGTAATTTCATGAGGTCCCATCTGTCAATTCTTGATCTTAGAGCACAAGCCATTGGTATTCTGTTCAGGATCTTTCCCTCTGTGCCCATGTGTTCGAGACTTTCCCCCTACTTACTTTCTATTAGATTCAGTGTATCCAGTTTTATGTGGAGGTCCTTGATCCACGTGGACTTGAGCTTTATACAGGGAGATGGGAATGGATCAATTCGCAATCTTCTACATGTAGACCACCAGTTGAACCAGCACCATTTGTTGAAAATGCTGTCTGTTTTTCCACAGGATGGTTTTAGCTCCTTTGTCAAAGATCAAATGACCATAAGTGTGTGGGTTCATTTCTGGGTCTTCAATTCTATTCCATTGATCTACCTGCCTGTCACTGTACCAATACCATGCAGTTTTTATCACTACTGCTCTGTAGTACAGCTTGAGGTCAGGGAGGCTGATTCCCCCAGAAGTCCTTTTATTGTTGAGAATAGTTTTTGCTATCCTGGGTTTTCTGTTATTCCATATGAATTTGAGAATTGCTCTTTCTAAGTCTATGAAGAATTGAGTTGGAGTTTTGATAGGGATTGCATTGAATCTGTAGATTGCTTTTGGTAGGATGGCCATTTTAATTATATTAATCCTGTCAATCCATGAGCATGGGAGATCTTTCTATCTTCAGAGACTTGAAGTTCTTGTCATACAGATCTTTCACTTGTTTGGTTAGAGTCACACTGAGATATTTTATATTGTTTGTGACAATTGTGAAGGGTGTCATTTCCCTAATTTCCTTCTCAGCCTGTTTATCCTTCGAGTATAGGAAGGCTACTGATTTGCTTGAGTTAATTTTGTATCCGGCCACTTTGCTGAAGGTGTTTATCAGCTGTAGCAGATCTCTGGTGGAGTTTTTCAGGTCACTTAAATATACCATCATATCATCCACAAATAGTGATATTTTGATTTCTTCCTTTCCAATTTGTATCCCTTTGACCTCCTTTTGTTGTCTAATTGCTCTAGCTAGAACATCAAGTACTATATTGAATAGACAGGGAGAGAGAGGGCAGCCTTGCCTAGTCCCTGATTTTAGTGGGATTGCTTCGAGTTTCTCTCCATTTAGTTTGATGTTGGCCACTGGTTTACTGTATATTGCTTTTACTACGTTTAGGTATGCTCCTTGAATTCCTGATCTTTGCAAGACTTTTATCATCAAGGGATGTTGAACTTTGTCAAATGCTTTTTCAACATCTAACGAAATGACCATGTGTTTTCTTTCTTTGAGATTGTTTATGTAGTGGATTACATGGATGGATTTCCGAGTATTGAACCACCCCTACATCCCTGGGATGAAGCCTACTTGATCATGGTGACTGATCATTTTGATGTGTTCTTGGATTCGGTTTGCAAGAATTTTATTGAGTAGTGGAATTGGGTAGTGTTCCTTCTGTTTCTATTTTGTGGAATAAATTGAAGAGTATTGGTATTAGGTCTTCTTTGAAGGTCTGATAGAATTCTGCACTGAACCCATCTGGTCCTAGGCTTTTTTGGTTGGGAGTCTTTTAATGACTGCATCTATTTCTTTAGGGGTTATGGAACTGTTTAGATGGTTTATCTGATCCTGACTTAACTTTGGTATTTGGTATCTGTCTAGAAACTTGTCCATTTCCTCCAGATTTTCCAATTTTGTTGCATATAGACTTTTGTAATAGGATCTGATAATTTTTTTAATTTCCTCAGAATCTGTTGTTATATCTCCCTTTTCATTTCTAATTTTGTTAATTTGGATACTGTCTCTGTCCCATCTGGTTAGTCTGGCTAAGGGTTTATCTAGCTTATTGATTTTCTCAAAGAACCAGCTCCTGGTTTTGTTGATTCTTTGTATAGTTCTTTTAGTTTCTACTTAGTTGATTTCAGCCCTTAATTTGATTATTTTTGCCTTCTACTCCTCTTGGGTGTATTAGCTTCTTTTTGTTCTAGAGCTTTCAGGTGTGCTGTTATGCTGCTAGTAGATGCTCTTTCCAGTTTCTTTTTGGAGGCATTCAGAGTTATGAATTTTCCTGTTAACACTGCTTTCATTGTGTCCCATAGTTTTGGGTATGTTGTACTTTCATTTTCATTAAATTCTAGGAAGTCTTTAATTTCTTTCTTTGCTTCTTCCTTGACAAAGTTATCATTGAGTAGAGCGTTGTTCAGCTTCCATGTGTATTTGGCTTTCTGTTGTTGTTGTTAACATTGAAGACCAACCTTAATCCATAGTGATCTGATAGGAGGCATGGGATAATTTCAACCTTATTATATCTGTTGAGGATTGTTTTGTGACCAATTATATGATAAGTTTTGGGGAAGGTACCATGAGGTGCTGAGAAGAAGGTATATTCTTTTGATTTAGGATGAAATGTTCTATAGACGTCTGTTAAATGCATTTGGTTCATAACATCTGTTAGATTCACTGTGTCTCTGTTTAGTTTGTGTTTCTAAGATCTGTCCATTGATGATAGTGGGGTGTTGAAGTCTCCACTATTATTGTGTGAGGTGCAATGTGTACTTTGATCTTTAGTAAAGTTTCTTTTATGAATGTGGGTGCCCTTGCATTTGGGGCATAGATGTTCAGAATTGTGAGTTCTTGGTGAGTATGAAGTGTCCTTCCTTATCTTTTTTGATGACTTTTGGTTGAAAGTCAATTTTATCCAATATTAGAATGACTAATCCAGCCTGTTTCTTGGGGCCATTTGTCTGTAAAATTGTTTTCCAGCCCTTTACCCTGAGGTAGTGTTTGTCTTTAACATGGAGGTGCATTTTCTGTATGCAGCAAAATGCTGGGTCCTGTTTATGGATCCAGTCTGTCAGTCTATGTCTTTTTATTGGGGAATTGAGTTCATTGATGTTAAGAGATATAAAGGAATATTGATTGTTGCTTCCTGTTATTTTCTATGTTGTTTTTATGTTTGTGTGGCTATCTTCTTTTGAGTTTGTTGAAAGATTACTTTCTTGCTTTTTCTTGGGTGTAGTTTCCCTCCTTGAGTTGGCATTTTTCATCTATTATACTTTGTAGGGCTGGGTTTGTGGAAACATACTGTGCAAATTTTGATTTGTCATAGAATATTTTGGTTTCACCATCTATGATTATTGAGAGTTTGGCTGGGTATAGCAGCCTGGGCTGGCATTTGTGTTCTCTTAGAGTCTCTATGAGATCTGCCCAGGATCTTCTAGCTTTCATAGTCTCTGGTGAGAAGTCTGGTGTAATTCTGATAGGTCTGCCTTTATCTGTTACTTGCCTTTTTTCCCTTACTGCTTTTAATATTCTTTCCTTAACTTGTGTATTTGGTGTTTTGACTATAATATGACTAGAGGAATTTCTTTTCTGATCCAGTCTTTTCTGATCCAGTCCTTTCTGATCCAGTCTATTTCGCATTCTTGTATATTTCACTTCTTGTATATTTATGTTCATCTCTTTCTTTAGGTTAGGGAAGTTTTCTTTTATAATTTTGTTGAAGATATTTACTGGTCCTTTAATTTGGGAATCTTCACTCTCTTCTATACCTATTATCCTCAGGTTCTGTTTTCTCATTGTATCCTGGATATCCTGGATGTTTTGGGTTAGGAGCTTTTTGCATTTTGCGTTTTCTTTGACTGTGTGTCCATGTTTTCTGTAGTATCTTTCACACCTGAGATTTTCTCTTCCATCTCTTGTATTCTGTTGGTGACACTTGCATCTATGACTCCTGATTTCTTTCCTAGGTTTTCTCACTCCAGGGTTGTCTCTCTTTGTTGTTCTTTATTGTTTCTATTTTTTTTTTAGTTCCTTGGTGGTTTTGTTCATTTCCTTCGCCTGTTTGATTGTGTTTTCCTGTAATTCTTTAAGGGATTTTTGTATTTCCTCTTTAAAGGCTTGTAGTTGTTTACCTGTGTTCACTTGTAATTCTTTAAGGGTGTTATTTCTTTCCTTCTTAAAATCTTCTATCATCCTCTTGATAAGTGATTTTAAGTCTGAGTCTTCCTTTTCTGGTGTATTGGTGTATCCAGGGCTGGCTGTGGTGGGAGACCTGGATTCTGATGATGCCAAGTAGCCTTGGTTTCTGTTCCTTGTGTTCTTGCTCTTGCCTTTTGCCATCTGGTTATCTCTGGTGTTAGCTGGTCTTACTCTCTTTGACTGTGGCTTGTCTTTCCTGCAAGCCTAGGTGTCAATACTCCTTGAAGACCAGTTCTCTCTGAGAGGAATTTGGGTTTGGAGCCCTGTGGTTCAGTGTCAGCTCTAGGGTGCAGACAGAAACAAGAAGGATCTAAGCCCAAGATGTCCCTTGTTTCCTGTGTCTTGATGGCTCTGCAAAGGTCCCTCTTGATCCAGTGAATTTGAAAAGAAGTGATGGTCTTGCCTGTGTTTGAATGTGTGTTGGCATGCCTGGGATACCAGCTCTCTCCTGGCACTATTTGAGTATGGAGTCCTGTGTCATAGGATCTGCTCTCCAGCCACCAAAAGGTACCGGAAGCCTGCTCCTTACTCTCTGTGTCCTGGGTATTCCAGGTGGGACCCTCTGAGCAGACAGGCTTGCCCACACTCCTGCGAAGCTATCTTTCTCCCATCACTCAGTGGCTATGGAGCCCCGGTGGTCCAGGCAGAGGTCTCCCGCCACAGATGGAAACAAGAAGGCTCCTTCCTCCCAGCTGTTCCTCAGTCCCTATGTCCTAACGATTCCGGCGAGTCCTGCTGAGCAGTGTTAGTCCTCTTACCTCCTCTCACAGGCTTTTCCACACTACTGGGAGGCTAGCTTTCTCCCAGCACTGTTTGGCTATGGAGCCCTGGTGGCCCAGGCAGAGGTCTCTGGAGCATTCCTTTTATAAGGAAAAACAAAGATTTAACAACTGTCAGACCCATCCTTTTTAAGATAGCAGTTATGCCAGCTACCCTGTTAATGTCCTTATTAAAGAGACCACAAAGAGCTAGTTCATGCTTCCATTGGTTGAAGACACGGAAGATGCCTTCTATGAACTAGGTGCCAGGACACCAAATCTGTCAATGCCTTGATCTTGGTCTTCCTAACCTCCAGAACTATGGTCAATAAATATTAGTTGCTTAGAAGCCCCTGTCTTTACTAATGATTTTTTTCATTGCTGTGACCAAGTATGGAAGAAGCAGCAAATTTAGGGAGAACAATTTGGGGGGCTTATAGTTCAAGGGAATACTGTTCATATATCATGGCAGAAAATATGTGGGATGGGAATGTAAGGCAGCTGGTTACACTGAATCTACAGTCTAAAAGCAGAGGGATGGCTCAGTAGGTAAAGCATTTGACCTGCCAGCCTGATGACATAAGTTTGGATCCCCATAACTTACTTAAAAGTTGTACACAGCAGTGAATGTGTCAGTAATTCAGACATTCCCTTACCACATTGCTTCTAAGCCTTCCTAATGCTGCAAACTTTTAATTCAGTTCCTCATGTTGTGGTAACCCCCACCCATGAAATTATTTAGTTACCACTTCATAACCATAATTTTGCTACTGTTGTGAATCATAATGTAAATATCTGCTATGCAGAATAGCTGATATTCAACCCCTGTGGGAGTTACAGCCCCTCAGGTTGATAACTGCTACCTTACCAGAGGATGATTTGTGGAGAAGGGAGAATAGCCAGAAGTTTGTGGGCCTGTTTACATGATATACAGAGTGATGAACATCAAGAGATCCTGACTCAACCAAGGTAGAAAGCCAGGACCCAAGTTTGTCTTCTGACCTCCACACCATAGCATGTTGACACCCATACTGACACACAGGAACACACACACACACAAAGACATACAACACTTACCCAAAGGAACAGAGAGCAGGCAGCAAGTGGGGGCAAGCTGTAAAGCCTCAAGGCCCATCCACAGTGACCCATTTTTTCCAGAAAAGCTCTGCTTCCTACAGGTTCTACAGCCTTCCAAAACAATGTCACCAGCTGGGGCCAAGTGTTCAGATACAATGAGCTCATAGGGACATTTCACATCCAAGCTTAACACTGTCCAACAGCCCACTTCTAACACCTTCCCTTTAAGAGGCAGATGTCCACATGACAGACAGGAATGACAAGCATTTGGGTCGTAGCATCCTCTTGGTGTCATCTCTGTCTCTTCCTGGGAAAGCTCGAAGATTCCACTCTGTGAAGCACTCAGTTGAGGGCAGAAGACCCAGTCATGTCTCAGTCAATACCTAGCCTTGCCTCGCATAGGTCTTAACCCAGGAATACTTCCTAGATAGAAGAAGATGGGCTTAGAAGAAGGTTGAGACAGAGATACTGTCCACTACTCCGTCACATGGCCCCACAGAGGATTCCCCCACTCCTCCTTTTTAATTTTCTTTTTCTTAAACCCAAGTTTGAAGCTAAATCCACTGTGGGATGAGGGAGGCACTTTAAACTTCACTGGCTTCCAAGTTGAAATGGGGAGACTTGACAGGTATGCTAATGCTCCTCTATTAAGTCTGCAGAAAATGACATTAAAGGTATTGGTTAAAGACACGGCTCAGTGTTTGAGCAATTTAATGAAGTGTTACGCACAAGCTGACCTTGTAGAGGGAGAAGCTCGGGGCTCTCTTGGCGTTTCGGGAGGCCCTGGCCACTCTGTTTGACATCTGAGCTTAACACCAACCCTGGACTCATTACTGTCTGCGAGGTTCTGGGAACAGTCAACGGGAAGACCAGCCTTCACTTGCAGAGTCCGGTGACAGAGAGGGAAATAGTGGCTGCTGATCTTCAGTGTCTGGAGGCCAGAGGTGCTGGTTTGAATGACATGTTCAGTTTTCATAAACATGGGCAGTGGTCCCCACAGGGGGCCAGAGGAGAAGGGAGGGAGGGGGAATCTCAGAGTGGGAAGAGTCAACTGGGTAGAAAGGCCAGGGCCTCCAGCCGGCATCTGATTGCCAGGTGAGTTGGTGGAGTTTAGACAGGGTCCTTCCTCCACGGTGTCTGGGGAGGGGTATTACAGGATGTGTTCAACACTGCTGTAGAAGTGTGCAGTACCAGAAAGGGTATAGAGAGATGAGCTTCCTAGACCCAGGCTGCAGCGCCATTCACTCACCAATTAGTCTAGTCAAATGGCACTAGGCATCTGCTATGTACCGCATCTTTTTCTGATTGTACCCTATTCACTGTGTTTCAGCTTCCAAGGTCTTCTGCCAATTTCTAGAATGTTCAAAAGCTCCTCTCTACCACAGGGCCTTTGAACATATTTACCTTCCATCTGGGGTGACTTTTTTGTTTTATAGATTTTTACAGTGATGAAAACTGACATTGTCATCTATCATATAAATGTGTTGAGCTATATCAATAGCCATCCTGGAGCAGAGGAAGGCTGAAGGTCGGACAGTCCTGCTTCCAATCCAGCTTATATACTATCTTATTGGAGAGGCAACTGGACAGTTTGTGAATAGTATAAAGCCTACTGGCATTGCTGGGAACAACAGCAAATTAATGTTTATTATGTATAGTCATTTTCAGCAGCTTTTGAGTAGCTCAGTGCAATCAGCTCTCAGTGTTCACAAGCTCCACATTTGCAGATTCAATCAACCAATGCTTGAAAGAAGTCAAGGAAAACAGCATCTGCAAGGAACATGTGCAGTCTCTCTTTCCTTTCTCAACAGTGTAGTACAGTGGCTATGTAGGTTACTCTGACATTGCATTAAGCATTAACGTTAATCTAGAGACTATGTAAAGTCTGCCTGTCTGTGTACTTAGGTTAGATATGGCTACTATGCACTTCACCTAAAATGCAAACAGCCACCGATTTGGGTATCTGCAAGGGTCCTGGAACCAATCCTGACAATACTGAGTGACAGCCATGTACCTTTGAAACTTCTTCCATGTTATCTCATTTGAGATTTCTAAGGCAGAAAGAATGTGCTGGCTGTTTGAGGGGAGAGACAGCGCTATGGATGCTGAGAGTGTACAAGGATAGGATTCCACAGCTTGACCAGATTCAAGCCACCGGACTTCTTTAAAGGACTGTTTCCATGTGTGTGCACAGTCTATACATCTATCTCTCTTGGTTGATGAGGTGGAAAAGCAAGATTGGGAATACAGATGCCAGGGTGGCCTGCATTGGGGAGAGAGGATGAGGCTATGAGAAGCAGCTTCACCCAGATCCCCCACATCTGCATCTTCAGCATGCTGTGCAGAGGAAAGCAAGCAAGTACAGTATCCTGTCCAGTCTGGCCCAGGGAAACACAATCTTTGAGAGTCCTTTTTCTTCTATGTTGTTTGTCCCTTCTTAAGCAGGTACTGATTGCTGCCACATTCCACCTGAGGCACCAGGAAACTTAACTTCATCTAGTAGAATCTTTTGGAGAAATAACTACAGGTCCAGACATTATGGGGGAGAAATTTATCCACTAATGGACAGCTCTTGAACACCTCCTCTGTGCCTTTCTCTCTGCTCAGGCTTAATAATAATAATAATAATAATAATAATAATAATAATAATAATAATAATTGACATATTGGGCTTTTGCTGCTACACTCTCTGTGCTTAGTTACTTAAACAACTGTCTCCCTTCACCCTCCCAACAATCCCGTGAGACAGGAACAGCCAGGTCCACTTCCATCCGGAGAGGACACTGGGCTTAGTGAAATATAAGTTGCCTAATATTGCACTATAAGAGAGAGCATGGCCTGGGTACAAACACAAGTCTATATAACCCAGAGACTTATGGACTTGAAACCCTAGTGTGGGGAACAGGCTTCATGGGAAAGTGGGGCTGGAGACCCCAGATCTTACATTTACACTAATCACTGTATCCTTACGATATGGCTATCATCACTGTTAGTGTCATGCCAGCCTTACAGTGGGAAGGTTACACTACCATCCCTTTTTTCCCCTAATAATGACCTTGCAAGTCTTCCAAACAAAGGAATTACTCCTTTCCTGGAGTATTCTGGTTGCATGTCTGAGTGACATGAAATGCTGATGTTGTGCACTTTTAGGTGGACTGGGGAGGGTAACATGCCACAGACATAAGCATCCATAAAAATAACAACAGCAACAACAACTACGACAACAGCAACAGAAACAGCATCAGCAACAACAGCAGCAACAACAGCAGCAACAGCCACAATAGCAATAACAACAACAACAGCCACAATAGCAATAACAACAACAACAACAGCAACAACAGAAACAGCAACAAGAACAGAAACAGCATCAGCAACAACAGCAGCAACAACAGCATCAGCAACAGCAGCATCAGCAACAGCAGCAACAATAACAACAGCAACAATAACAACAGCACAGCAACAACAACAGCAGCAACAGCAACAGCAGCAAC
>JADRCH010000188.1:2276401-2320505 GCA_019843965.1 Rhynchomys soricoides | reverse complement strand
AACAACAGCAGCAACAGCAACAGCAGCAACAATAACAACAGCAACAACAACAACAGCACAGCAACAACAACAGCAGCAACAGCAACAGCAGCAACAATAACAACAGCAACAATAACAACAGCACAGCAACAACAACAGCAGCAACAGCAACAGCAGCAACAATAACAACAGCAACAAAAGCAACAGCACAGCAACAACAACAGCAGCAACAGCAACAGCAGCAACAACAACAAAGGACAGGATGGACTTATATTTTGACTCTGGAATATAATAAAAGTTCTGACTTAATTGTTCAGTTAGAAAGCTAACTAGTGAATGCTGAGTTTTCGGGGGGAATTACTGTCATGGTTGTATGCGATGGGTTTAAGCCTCAGTTCCTCTCCACTCAAGCTAAATAACCTTGGACAAGTCATTCAACTTCTGGACTTCAGATAGCTCATCTCTAAAATGTGAGCCACTATAGAGTCATTATTAGGAGTTTTCTGGGGATTTGAACTAACGCATACACAATGTTTGGAGCACTGTGTAACTAGGAAACTTCACAAGCCATTCCATCATGCATGTATTCTGAAGTAAGCACTAGGAAGTGTCAAAATGAACCAGGTGTCATCCTGTCATCCTGGCCCTAAATATGTTCTCAAACAACTCAGATGGGATCCAGGGCTATCTCTGCAAAGTGAATAAACTTTGGAGAAAGAGATCAGACCCAACAGGAAAGAGCAGGAAGACATGGTGGAGTGGCTCTGCCAGTCTGTTGTGACTGAGAAACGAAGAGATTAACAAGGGGCCGGGCCAGTACCAAATAGTGACCAAAACATAGGGCTATATGAAAACTCAAGATCCACACTAAAGTACACTCCCTTGATGGTTGGACTTGAATGTCAACTTTACTAGACTTGGAGTCACCATGGAAACACATCTTTTAACCAAGGAGAGAAGACCCAGTGGGCTGGGGGCATGGATGAAATGAGAAAGTGAGCAGAGGAGCAGCATTCATTTCATTCCACTTCCTCACTACAAATGCATTGTGGCCAGAGGCCTCATATCCGTGTCACCACACCTTCCCCCACCCTGGAAGAGTGCACTCTCACAGTAGGAGCCCAAAGGAACCCTGTCATTACCTTACCTTGGTCAGGTATTTTTCTCAAAGCAACAAGAAAACTAACGAATACTCTCTGTTCTTCTGTATTCCGTTCCTCTCTCCTGCATCCACCCATCCTTCTCATGCTTTTTTTCTGGTTGGGTACCACTTCTGGAATTCCATCACAATCCCTTTTGTACCCTGCAGACACTGAGTCTCATGTCTCCAACACTCTCATGGGTCCAGAGGCTCATTTGTCCTTTCATTGTTTTGAAAGGTGGACAGATAGGTCAGCTAGAGATAGAGAGTGGGAGGTGGGGCAGAAATTACCCTCTGGTTCCAAGACAGGCTGCTAAGGTGGACAGAGGCCTGCAAGGAATTCGCTAGCCACCCTGTTGGAAGAGCATGAAGAAGAGAAAGGGAATTTTATTTCCCCTCCTCCTTTAGCAAAAAGCTTTTAAAATAAACAGCTGAGTCTCTTATTTGAGTAATTCTTCACTGCTTATAAATGTGTCACTCTAGACTACTTTATTTAGGTTTCTTTTTAAAAATTCCTGAGTACTCCCAGAGAGAGCTGAGCAACCCTTGGGGGAGTAAGGTCCCTCCTGATGCCCAGCCTCAAACATTCATATATTCTCCTATAATCTGATCTAGCTTATAAAAATATTTTTTTATAAAAACGAGTGAGAGAGACAGCTGGTTCTCCCACACAGCTGACATTTTCCTTTATGCCTGGTTTAACTTTTCTATGACAGGCTGGGTTCACTCCACTGGAGAATTTTTCCCTTCAAATGAGCTTCGTGTTTTATGTTTGAAAATTTTTCTTTAGACAAACCTGGTAATTTCTCAAGTTAAAGTGTGTACACTCTAAGCACTTGAGAAGTTCAAGAACCCATTTGATCGGCATGTGAGTCTGAGGTTACTCATGCCAAAGTCCCTGTGTCTAACTGCACTCTTTACAAATATTAAAAAGCAAGTGGTATATTTTAACGTGTTCAAAGTGAACACATGCACATACCCAAGAATGTCAGTTTTCTAAATAATTGTTTAGTGTCTGAGCACATGTTCTATCCAGTCTCTGGTGATATAAAGACATGTGACCATACCTGCCTGTACCAGGTAGCCTATTGTGGAGTGGGGAGGAGAGCTAGAGCTGACTCTATGCTCTTTTGCTCCTCCCAGAGGGATGGATAGGTTCTTCCCTGCTGGGCCTTTTCTGGCTCATTGACATTTGTACTTACATGGTGTCCTAGAAACAGGTAGGATTTAGAAGCTGAGATCTAGATGAGCCTGACATGTCTTTATGGACTGCGTCCCCTTCAGATGTTTAATTGACCTCAATGTGTATGTTATTGTCACCTGTAGAAAGCAGTGAGCAAGGGCATGCACAGACTGCAGTAAGAGGATCGGTGTGTGTGGAGGTACTGGGTAAGGAGCCCGTCTCTGAGAGATTTTGCTGGTTTACTGTGGTTAGAAAATAACAATTTATGTATCAAAAATCTAGGGGGAAGACGAGCATGTTCAAGGTTTAACCATAAGTGTATGAAGGGGTGGGTGTAGTTAACCAAATTCAAGCAGTGTACAGAATCTATAGATTAAGTTTTCTAAATAATTATAGAAAGAAGCATCACGTGGCATCATCTATGTTCATGTCTCAAGTTGAAACAAACGTAACATAAATTTTAAATGATGACAGAACAGAAACAGAGTAGTAAGAAGCCTGATCGTTTTCCAGCTGGCTCCGTCTGGAGCCACTCTAGTGTGGCCTAGACAGGGAAGAGTGCAGACTTCTAAGGCTCACTGAACTCTGCATTCCAGAGAGCATCTTTGTTCAGGGTACAGGGCCATGGACAAAAAGCTTTCCCCCCACCTGGATATGCCCTTTCTTAACCTACGTGCTCTAAAGAGCAGAGGCACAGATGAACCACCAGAACTTTGTTCCTCTCTGACTGACGTTGTGCCCTGAGCTGGGCACAGTAGGGACACATAAGGAATGCTACCCACAAGCTATGTATAGGTTCTTTAATCACTAGTTGGACTCATGGTTGGCTCCAGGACCAGCAGTGTTAGCATTGCTTAGTTGCTTGCTGCGTTCTAACTTCTTAGTCCTTGTCTTGCACCTGCTGAGCCATGATATGCATATTAGCAAATCATGTTAATGATTTGAAATGCACAGTGCTGGGGAGCAAGCACAATGATCCAACTTGGGCTATAGCAGCTGAGAAACTTTTGAGCCACTGTGTCTCCAGGCTGGGGGCTAGACCACAAAATGCTACCCCTCCTGGTAGTTTCATGGTACTGAGCCTCTACAGCCTCTGCTTGGCTCTAACAATTCTCAGGCGCAGTTTGGGTAGAACTGGATAGTGATGTCATCGGTCCAAGTTCAAGATCAGCTGCACTCTACACTAATAGTCTAAGGCTATTGCAGATGGAACACACCTTGCCAGAAATTTTCTGCCTAAAATGGGCTAATACCTGAAACTTTTGACACAATGACACAAGTAGAAAACCACAACCAACTTCGTGTGACAGGTTGCAGATGGAAATGCAGGCATCCTAAAAGCTTTGTGTAAAATTACCTTCAGCCTACATGTATAGGGTATTCATGAAATGGAGATGACTTTCATGTTTAGATTTGGGTTCCATTCCTAAGCTATCTCAAAATATACATAGAACATTTTTTAAAAATGTAGAAATCCAAAACGCTTTAAGTGCTAAGAATTTTGGATTGAGTCAATATTGCTCATAGCTGTATTACACTTGCAGTATTCCCTATATCCAGTCAGCTGACTCTCAAAATGTTTGCATGGCGAAAGACACATGAGGGTACAGAAAAGTGAAGCGCCACTAGGTGACCCTTGGGCATTGAGGAAAGGGGAAGAGGACTCTGGCCTGGCCTTGGTGACACAGGAATTTGGACTCCTCAGATAAAACCCAGATGGGATTTTAATTTTTTTCTTCAACTGAGGGAGTTGTGGATTTTAGGGATATTGGACAGAGGTCTGTAGTCCCAATCAATAGTAAATCAATTAATTTAGCCTTCCCAATCGCCCCATCCACTCACCCAGGGTTAGAGGCTCCACGCCTGGTGAGAAGTCAAAACAGCTCATGCCACTTACCAATCAGCCCATGGCATTGATTGAGCACCTACTGTGGTCAGCACACCATGCCAGGAATGGCATGGCAGGGGATCAGGGGGACATAGCAAATAAATGGGTTTCTGGAACTATGAAACTGTCCAAAGAGCTGCTCAGTGTTCCATAGAGAGAGTTATGTCCAGCAAATGTCTGCTGAGCTTTTGTGCCAACGGAAATAGACTGTCTCAACAAATGAGTGTGTATGATTTCGTTGGCTAGGGAATAAAAACGTATAGTTGAATGCCCTGCTCCCCCACCCCCCATGCCTTAGCTGACAGCACTCAGTCAATCTGCCCATGGGGTGTCATTTTTCCTGCAGAGGTTGAGCCTGTCTCCTGTTTCTGCATCCATTTAATAGTCAGTGCTTTTTTTTTTCCTGCTCTGTGGTGTGGGAAGCTCTGAGTCCTTTTCTGGTCATGTGGGGCTGGCCATAAAACACATACATTTTAAGGCATGTTTCATTTTGTTTTATATGGGGGAAGAAAGGATGCATTAATTTCATGAGTTCTAGGTACCCCAATTTTGAGGACATGGCAAGGATTTTAGGTGTCCCATGCAGGGGACAGGTGATGATTAGTTCTCTGGGTCTCAAGTTCTTCATCCACACAGCAAGGATGGCAGCTGAATTCTACCAAGACTGCCTTGTGGAAGCTTTGCTAAGAAGACAAGCAATAGGTACAGTTTGACAGAAACATACAGAATGTGCAAATGAGAGAGACTGGGCCCTGGATTCAAAACAGAAACTACTAAAGCTTTGAGCCAGTGTGTGACTCAGCTCCTTGTGGACTGTCTTCATCTAGGTGGGATATGGAGGAAAAAAATAATCCAGTTTGCAGCAGATGTGGGAAAAATGGCTACAGTCTCTTCTCTGGCCTTGATGCCACCCAAGGTACCATTCCCCAGCTGCTTGGACCCAGCTGACTTCCTTTAGCTAGCAGGCCATTAATAGCTACCATAAAGCAAAGTCTTGAAGGACTTGGGAGATTTTCTTTTTGTGTTCTTGTGGCTTTAAGACTCCAGGACACCCCAGTCTGTTACAGATCTGTCTTCAGCCCACCTCATCTCCTCAGCCATCCATCGGGGCTGCTGGCTAACCAGTTCTTATCCATGGCCAATCCTGGAGTATACCAGAGAGCCACTAAGATCAAACCAGCTGAGCCAGCCTGGAATTACTCAGAACCGTGGCACAGGCGAATGTGGCTGATGAGCACTAAGACCATTTGTAACCCAACGAAAACGCACACCACAGTTGTGAGGACACAGCCACTTAGACATAAGACAGTTAGATCCAGGAACTCCAGCTTGCAGTAAGTACAGGGCTGGGACCCTTTTATATCCATTTGTGACACTGGGTGATCTTAGGTCCTCCCAATCTTCTCTAGTTCATATGGCCCCCCAACCCTACCTCTCTAATTTTTCTCAGACAGGGTCTCCTATAGCCCAGGTTGGCCTCACACTTGATATGTATCCAAAGATGGCCTTGAACTAGCCATCTTCTTGTCTCTACCTGGCAAATACTGGGATCATGAGCATTCTGCACCAACCCAGCCGAAGTGTCGGCTCTCTCTTCTTATCTATCCTGTCTCCAAGAGGCACACAAAGGAGACTTCCCATCCCCTCAGTGCTGCCACTACTAGAAGGAGAGAGAGGGCGAGGTGCTGAGGACCAGGCCAGGGAACAGGGGAGCTGATAATTAGCCCATCCTCCTGCACGCCCCCGGCTTCCAACAAAAGGAGCTGTACAAATCGACCCAACCAAATTAACAGTCCTAATCGCCAGCCCTTCCTTAATACCACCTCTCCCCGCCAGCACCTGGCGGGGCTGTTAAGCCATCATTCTCCCCCTCTCAACCCCCAGCCAGTCCCCACTCTCCTTTTCTCTCTTTCTCAAGTTGTTACCACACAAGCATCACGTAAGGAATCAAACAGGGACAGGTCCTTTTGTTCACCAAAGAGGCAAGAAAAAAAATAATCAAAAAAGCAGGGGACTTAAAAAAAAAAAAAAACCAGAATTATTTCTCAAATAGAATGGGAAAATCTAACATGCCTTATCACCACCGAGAACAAGCACTGTGCAAACGCCCAGGCCTCTGACTGGCATGCCGGTTGTTTTGAATAGACGCATGACATTGTCAAAGAACCTGCCATTGTGTTGCTGAAAGGCACTTGCAACGTTGCATAAAAATCAGGCATTCGTGTCACCCTCAGACTAGTCAAAGCTGCTGTTTTTTCTTTCTTTCTTTCTTTTTGAAAGAAGAAAGAAGGAAAATAAGAAATGCTCCCGGAATAAGACCTTCAAAGGCAGATAAGCGTCCCTCCTGAAAGACACAGGAAACCGGGCATCCAGGCAAAGCCACCAACTAAAGAGTATTCTATTTGGAAGACACGTCGATGGCCCAATGGGGAGGTATATGGTTGGCAAGGGACTAGAGTCAGGGTTTTTCTCCTAGACTGATGGCTTCAGGCTTGAACCGCGGTCCAAGCCTTCTGGGTTTCTCTGATCCTAGTGCTGTAATTTCTTCTCCAAGTCATTTTCTCTGCAGGCTATCATAATTTGCATGTGTGGTTCCCTCCCAAAGTCCCAGGGAAAGCCCTTCTTGCTGCTTGGTTTTCAGGGAGGAGCTGAAGTTTCAGATCCTTGCAACTCCAAAGGGATCTGATCCCAGCTGCAGCTCCGGTACCCAATGATGGGAAAGGAAACAAGGCTCTCAGGCTGACCAACACTCCTACCTCCATTCCACATCACAAAGCCTGAGGCCCATCCAGGATGCAATTAGGGGAGACTGCAAGCAAAGGATTTGACTGTCCCCCATACAGAAAGCAGAGGTTCTCTTCCATAAACTAGAGGGACCAGAATTTTGGAAAGTCATCCAAGAGGGATGAGATATGTTCTACCCCTTTACTACATAGGGAGAGAACTTTTCCAGTCTGCACAGAAGCTGCAATCCACCCGGAAGGCTGTAGGAAAGCTAAGAGAAGTCCAAACTATGTTTGAAATTGATGCCTGGCTCTTACAGTTCCAGAATCAACCTTAAAGAAGACTGGAAAACTTAACTCTAATATTGATTTCACTGGTAGGTGCCCTAGGGGAAGAGAATCATCTGGGAAGCCAATCCTGGCAGGGCAGGCTGGTTGATGGACGCTGGCTACTTGCAGGCTCTGATTAGGTCAGTTGCTGTTAGATTTCTGACTCTGAACAAATGGCCATTAGCCTGTGTCTGCTCTGAGAGGTAGTAATCACTTCTTAGTAGCCAGTGGGCTGTCCCTATGGTGTGCTAAATTCCTCTCAGGAGGGCCCAAGAACTATAGACTGCTGGGACAGGCTTTGGCTTATTCCCCAACGATCCTGATGCTCTTGGACCTGGCTACTTAAGTGCTTTTGAGTCTCAGCTTCCTCATAGGTAAAATTTACTTTGTTTTATTTATTTATTAATGCCCCACTTGTTCCAGAACGGATTTAAGGTGGCTTATCTGTAAAATGAAGGGATTAGACTAGATGATCCCTTTTAAGGTGTCTTCCCGGCTCCAGGACGCTCTGGCAGTCTTACCCTTCCACTTGACTTTGCAAAGTCTGCAGTTCAATTCCAAGCTCGAAGGATGCCAGCTGCCCCTCAAGTGTGAGTGATTCATAGTCACGGAGGGACTGAGGGATTGACTAGGGAGATGCGTGCTTTGTGCTATGGTAACATTTTATGCTTAGAGCTTCATATTGGCAAAACAAGTCACAGGTATTAATGAATGTCATACAAATACTTTTAAGAGTTTATATATTGGAGCAATTTCCAAGCAGTTCCCTGCAGCTAATAATTCTCTTTTAAATACTCAGCAAAGTAATATAGCCCCTTACCAATTCTCAGGCCTGTGGAGTCTTTTATGACCTCTCCACAGCACTGCCTATCACTCACAGAGCAGAGAAGCTCAAGGGCTGGAGAGTCAATTTGAGGCACTTTGGTCTAAGAGAGACACTGACAAACGGGAGTTTGCCTGAAGTGTGTCATCAGTGGAAGAAAGATCTGGAAAGAGTGCCTTGTGGGGGGCAATCGGTGAGGCTGGGGTGTTTAGTTCGGGATGGGCAGAGTTGCCATGGTGAAGAGACCCTGTCAGAGCTGTTCCTCTGTGGTATGGGTATCCTGGGAGGTGAGAAGCCTCAAACACTACAAATATCCAGCACTGGTCAAGCATTTGCGAAGCTGCTGGGGAGAAATGGCTGCCCCATTGGGCCCAATTGCTGAGTATCTGGCAGAAAACAGAATCCGCCTTGATGTGGAAGTGATGGTAGACACAGAAACAGGCAACTCTTCCCCATCAGGATTCCTCTGGCTATAAGAAAAAGCAATATAGGCATGCATGATAGAGATGCAGCGACAATCTTTGCATGAAAGCACTGTGGAAGTCAGCTAAAGTCAGCTCTCCAAAAACCAACAGACTTCCTTTATTTTGCTCTATCCTGCCAGGCGTTTTCCTTTGTCCATCTTCTTTCCAGAGCCTGCCTCTCTCTACCTCTCCTAGTTTAAAACATAGCAGTGAACATAGTACAGAGCTGACTTCCGCTGCCCAGGTCTTTTTTTCCCCAGGAAGGTATATCAGTGGGTCCAATTTGTAGCTATTACCATGTGTTCTATATCAACAAGCAGGGTCTCTGGAAGACACAGCAATAACCTGTGGGTTGGATCCAAGTGAAAGCAAATTTCTAGAAAGGTGTGAAGACTGGAAAAGAAAATGTCTAGGAAAAGGCATAGTTCTTGGTCTTGAGGAGAGGAAGATCTACACGGGGAAGCAGATACAGAAACAGTGGAGTCTAGCATCAGATCAACTGCGTTACATGTTAGAGGAGACACCCATGGTCCAGCGATGCGTGGTGTTTGCTTTTCATTTGTTGGTGTGTCAGCTCATTTTCGTTTTGATTTTAGCTATGCTGCTGTTACTGGTGGAGAGAGCAGTGAAGTTTTCAATTTTACAAACAATAAATACAGCCTTCCAAAAATAGTCAACCATCTTCTCTCCAACAATGTCACTGTCACATTAGAAAATTACATATGTGTAGTGTTTTGTTTGTGTAAGACATGTGAAAAACAGTCAAATGTTTTATATAAAAAAATAAGATCCTTATACAAGTTTAAACATATCCCCAAAGCCTCACCTCCTGTTAGGTCCATACTTATCAATCTTCTAGTCTCTTGGTTACATCCTCAAGCCTTGGGTAGAACAGGTCCTTGATTATCAAACCATACATACTTCATTGGTAGCTGCATACTTAGTCTATTAATTACAGAGAAGACTGTGATAAAATAAATACTGCATTTGTGGGTTTCATTCTTGCATTAATTTCTATATTTAATACATAGCCATTTAAGATTATTAGGCTTGTTTTTAAGGGATTGATACTTTAATATTTTTTTAGTAATAGTTCTATTCTTGAAATCTAATTTTTTTTTTGTCTTTTTAAAGGCAGCATCTTTTCATGTTACCCAGGCCAGTCTAAAACATGCTATGTCTGAACTCAGAATTCTCCTGTCTCACCCTCCCTAATACTAGGACTCAAGAGTGTCCTGTACACTGGTACTGTCATGTGGCCAAGCACAGTGACTGAGGAACAACAATGGAGTAAAAACTTTCCTTTGGAGAAATATAGCCTTCCCAGAATCCCATGCTCATACGCTGAGCTTTTGTAGCTTTTATTCTCTAGTTCCCGATGTCTTTGTGTGTCTGTGTGGGCATGTGTGTGAGTGAGCACGGGCATGACTGTGCATCTCTGCGCATTTACATGTGCACGATACTAGAGACCCAAACCAGGAATTGTAATAAAATATTCTGTACCACTGAGCTCCATCTTTAGCCCTAAATTGAAGTGATTTTAAAAATTGTTTATTCTGTTCATTAATATCCTTGGGGGAATGTCCATGCTATTTTATTGTAGTTAATGTGCATGTGTGTATGTATATATAATATAAAATATGTACAATGTTAAGTTACTAACTAGAGTCCTGTGTCACACCTTGTGTGTGTGCATGGATATGTGTGTACATATGTGGTTATTCTAGATCATATGTTAATGAGTCGTTTTTTCATCAAACATTTCCTGGGAGCTAGAGAGATGGCTCAGCACTTAAAAGCACTGGCTACTTTTCCAACGGGTGTAGGTTCAATTCTCAGCACCCAAAGGTGACTTACAACCGCCAATACCTCCAGTCCCAGGAGATCCGATGCTCTCTTCTGGCTTCCTTGGGCATCAGACACTAGTACAGTACACGGGTATACATAAAACTAAAAAGAAAAAATCCTAAAATTCCTGTGCTTTATCCTTTCTGGGCTTAGAGTACTATCCACAGTGAGGCTGAGATTATTCATTTGTGTTTCTATTGGCCACTGGGATGTTTCCTGTGTATTGGCCACTGGGATGCATTCTATGTATTGGCCACTGGGATGTTTCTTGTGTATTGACCACTGGGATGCTTTCTGTGATTTTCCTGTCCCTGGCCTCTGCCCATTTCTGTGGTGTTATGGTTCCTCTCTTGTCAGAGTGGCTCCTTGATTTGTAGGCTGTCTCCACATGTTCTCAGTCATAATCCACTGTCTGCTATATATCTTCCAAATAGTGTCTTCAAGTCTGTTGCTGCCATTTGAACTCTGCTCATCACATCTTTGCGACTAAAATGTGCTACATTTTTATAGTTGTATTTATCAATCTTTTAACTCTATGCCAAGAGTCAGCATTCTTTCTGTCAATGGCCAGACAGTAAATACTTCTGGCCTTGCAAGTAATGCAGTTGGTGTGACTGAGTATTCAATGCCACTGTTGCAGCATAAAAGCGGCCGCCGACAATATGAAAGCAAATAGATGGGCTGTGTTCCAATAAAACTTTGTGGGTTTTTTAGACAAAGAGAAATGGCGGTGCAGACTTCACCCACAAGCAGTAGCTTGCCGGCTCAGCTCTGTGTCTTTTATTTTATTTCAAAGGCCCTCCCTATCTTGAAGCCATAAACTATTCTTTAGCCCCTTCCAAAAATTATAGCTATTTTCATATGTAGGCTTATAAGCTCTTAGAAGTGTCTTTGTGACCGATAGTGGATATGGAATGTACTTCTTCCACAACAAATAGTCAACTGCCTCTCTATAATTTATTGTCCCCACTGATATGAAATGTCACCTTTAGATGTTGGCCCCAAGTACACACTATGGGTCTGGCAAATATATACATTTATTTGGAGACTGACATTCTTGTTTCTCAGCTTTCTGCATGTGGCTATCACAGAATTTTACTGTTTAGGATATGCATGTGTGTGTGTGTTGCTATGTATAATATGTTATATATTACACACATAATAATATATGTGCAATATATATGAATGTATAATATATAATATATTACATATATAATAATGTATGCACAATGGGGGTACATATCAGTGTACAATATACAGTATATATAGTATTCTATATATATTCACATACACACACACACATCTGTGGGTGTGTGTTTGTGTGTGTTTGAATAACAATAGATGGAGTGATAGTTTTAAACACCTGTAATCCCAGGACTAGGGAGACAGAGACAGGGAGTTCAAGACCTGAGCCACATGAGTCAGATGGCAGCTTGGGCTACATGAGACATTATCTCAAAAGCCTGACATACTAATAGTATCTTTTGATATCCAGGGTCTTGTCAACCATTGGTCTTTGTCCTTGGCCCTTGGTAATTCTATTTTTAATATGGATTTCAAAATTTCCTTCTTAAATTCCATGAAAAATTCTTATGAGTGAGTCAATTTAAGAATTACCAATTCACTTGCAAAGAATTGGCATCTTGGCAACGTTTGGTGATGTGTGCCAGGATCATGGCAAATGTTTCCATTTATTTGGGACACTTCTTGGTCCTGAATCACCTGTAGAGTTCTTAGAAGGGGTGGCATCATTGGCTCTGATTTCTCAGTCCTTTATGTGTCACCTAGACAGACAGGCAAACTTTGCACTGGCCTCAGACTTCCCTACCTGTTTTCTAGAATTCTCTAGAAAATCAATGACACGTTGTTGATGTGAAAGAAAGGATTTTGTGGTCCTAAAACCATGCCAAGGCCAAGAAATAGTTTCCTTTAGTGCCTGTGATTCCCGGATATATGGGCAACTTCTAAGAACTCCATTTAAACTTCTGTGTGGAGGGAACCAGGACCTATGGAAACTCATGTGAGTCTAAGCACTTGAGAGGATATGATTATGCACACATTGTCACCCTAGCTAAACATGTAGCTTGAAGGACTTTCTACAGAGACTTGACCAGTGGTTTCCTAATCTTGTGAGCGACAGCTGCTAGGGCACAGAGAAAATGCCTTAGGCTTTGTGTAATAAATGTCTGGTGGAGGATTAGGTGCATAGAAACAGGTAGCCAGCCTCTTAAAACAGTGGTTCTCAATCTAGGGGTCCTGACCCCTTCAAGGTTCTCATGGGGTTACATATCAGATATCCTGTACATCAGATGTTTACATTATGATTCATTACAGCTATGAAGTAGCAACAAAATAATTTTATGGGTGGGGGTCAACACAACATGAGGAACTGTATTAAAGGGTTGCAGCATTAGGAAGTTTAGAACCACTGCTCTAAAAGTGTCCAAGTAGGGGCAGCAGAATGGCTCAGTGGATGAAGGGGTTTGCAACCAAGGCAGATGACCTGAGTTCAGTTCCAGGGACCCATATGGTTGAAGGAGAGAACTGACTTCTATCAGTGATTAGACATACACACAGGTAGAGTGGCACATGCAGCCCAACTCCCTTCCCATACTAAATAAATAAGTAAATAAATAAATGAATGAGTGAATGGATAAATAAATTAAATAATTGCCCACAAAACTATAGACTGTCAGCATAGGCAACTAGCCCACCCTCAGACTTGCTAAGGATTTCTGGAGAGGGTGGAGACGGAGCTGAGCATGGGTGATGGAGTGGGATGAAGCCCTGTGAACTAGAAGGGCACTCCAGGGAGATGGAGCAATGTGCATAAAAACAGTGGAACTGAAGCCTCCCACCGTGAGCAGCAAAGGAGTTATAAGCTATTTAGCGTTACTATAGAGTATGATGCTGGGGAAAGAGGCAGGAGATGGGGCTCCGGGGAGAAGCAGATATCAGACTGAGTACCTTGTGCAGTTTTACACAGCCTGAACTTTTATTGCCCCGTGAACAGCAGGAGTAACTGAGTCTTTCTTAGAGCCAGAGCCTGATTTTGTGCAATATGTTTATTAAATAACTTAGTAGCTGAGAAATGAGGGTGGATTTAATGGACATAAAATGAAAAGCAAAGAGACCGTGAAGGATGGCATTGCACAATCCAATTCAGAGGTAAGGTTGCTCTGTGGAAAGGAAGTGTCAGAGCCTCCTCCCCAACCAATCCTACGAGATGCTGTTGGAAACCTGGACCCACCTGGCAGTCAACCTAGGTAGGATTGGAAGGATGTCTTTGCTGCTCAACTCTTGGCTTCCCATCCTTAAAAGATAAAGTTGTAGTCCTTACTTTATAAATGGAAGAGGGTTAGAGGAGAGACCAAATAGCACTGGCAAGGAAATGCTCACCAGGTAAGGCTGTACCCATAGACTATGGAATTCATGTACGGCTCAACTTTAAAGGAAGAACAGGAGAAATGAAATGAAACTAGGATGCCTTCATCCTAGAGGGAAAGGTTTTGGCAAACCTGCATGATAAGAGGGGTTGGGGGTGGAGGCAGGCATGGAGGACTCACTTAGAGGGCCCAGTAACTGTCTGTAAAAGTGTTGGAACCGTGTCTTTGATTTGTGGCTGTAGTCGGAATCAATTCTGCATATTGCTCTAGACTGGTGGTGCTCAGACTGTGGGTCACAACCTTTTTTGGGGCGTTGAACAATCCTTTCACCAGGGTCACATATCTGATATCCTGCATCAGATATTTACATTGAAATTCACAAGAGCAGCAAAGTAGCAACGAAATGATTTTATGGTTGGGGTCCCCACATGAGGAACTGTATTAAAGGGTCACAGTCTTAGGAAGGTTGAGAATCACTGCTCTAGACACTCATGGGCTTGGGTTTGCAAAAGAATAAAAAAGGCCATGCTCTTACTTACACTGGACCATGTGGGACAAGAGGGTTGGGTACATGTGCCAGTCAAGGATGGTGGGAAGTGGGATGTGTCTACACTTGGGAAAACAGGAAACCCATCTCAGAAAACCTAGACCTCAGTCTCAGCTGTGAAACAAATGATTGTTACATCACCTTGAGCATTCAGAAATGTTCTGTCTCAGATTGACCCCACCTCCATCAAAAGAGAATAATAAAGAATAATAGGCTCAGAGGCTCAGAGGTTACAGCAAATTGGTCCTAAGACTTCCTGTGAATAACCAAATCCTACGATGCTAGAGTCTGTCACACAAAATAGTGTAGTATTTACAAATAACCTGTGCACAGCCTCCCACATACATTAGATCATCTCTGCATCCTTTGTAACATGCAATACAATATAAATACCAAGCAAATAGCAGTTACATTGTATTTAGAGATAATGACAAGAAAAACATCAGCACATGTTCGGTACAGAGGTATTTTTTTTCTCCCAAATGTTTTCCATCTGTGGCTAGTTGAATCCATGGATGCAAAACCCAGACACAGAAGGCTTGCTGGATAACTGACTTCACGTAGTTGTAAAATGCCAGTTGAAAGGGGTAGAAAAACCATTAGCTATAAAATGATGTTTAAGTGTTTGTTAGGGCTTTGACTAAGTAAAAGTGAGGCCCTGGGGCAAGTCTGGGCATCATGAAGATGCTCCACACCACAGCCCAGCAAGCTTCAAGCCCAGGGAAGGATTCAATTATTGCAGCATGTAATTTTCTGTTTGCAAAGCTCATATTGTGTATGTAATTGAATGAGAAGAAAGTGATAAGGCTTTGGGACTGGACTTGAGGCTAGAGCAAGTGGTTGAGGGAGGGAAGAAGAGAAGGCATAAAATGCCAGGCTGCCTGAGATCAAGACCATGTTCCTCAGTTGGCACGGATCTTCTAGACCTTGCTTTCCTAAGGGGCCAAAGGTTGAGGCTGGGAACTCACTCTTTTTGGTTTCTTTGCTAGGGTAAGAAGGCAGGCTGTTCCGGTCTGGAGATTCTTGTCCAGCTCACCTCCATCCATCCCCTGTTTCAACTGACTGAATCAGAAGCTGGGCCGTGGTGTGATTCAGAGAAGGGGCAGCTAAGGGTTGGTCCACTGGGCACTGCCCCAGTTTTAGCACTAAGTAAAACTGCATTCTGGGCTCATCAAAACGGTTGGTCTCCCTGGTTTGAGAAGAGGGTAAACTTCAGAACCATGGATCTAGAAATACAAACAATCTCTTCTGAGATCCGGACATAGAACATTCTCCTTGAAGCCAGGAGGCAGCCCCTTGCCCAGTTCGGCTGAGGAGTGCTTGGCCACTAACTAGCACTGATGGAAGAGATGGAAGGGGAGAGAGGGATACAGAGAGAGAAGGCAGGAGAGGAAACTGTCTTCCATCTCTTTGTCCCAGCTTGAGCAGACTGCCTTAGTGGTGCCGGTGGGTGACCTTTCCCAGCTGCCCCTTTCCCATTGCCAGCCTCATAGCCTCTCTCTCCCTTGTCAGTCCCTAACCTCCCTTCCACTCCACTGCAGCCCTAGAGAATTCAGGATGGGGATCCAGAGACTGACATTTCAGCAGAGAGCCAAAGGCATGGCCGAGACCAGCTGCCTTATGCCATTTCCTGATCACAACTAAATCCAACTTCAAGACAAACAGGCAGCCACACCTGGGAGAGAATGAGACTTTGGAGGAGAGGGAGGCAGGGAGAAGAGGAGAAAGGCAGGGAGAGAAAGACAAAGTGAGAGAGAAAAAATCCCAGGCAGCATAGCCAGGCCAGTGGCCGAGGATCTCTCCCATTTCTATGGAATCAGAAACACTTATTAATAGCCTGAAAAAGGCAAAGAGGAAGTGTCTCATTGTCTGCTGCTGTCATTTCTCACTCTGACGAGCACTTAAAATGTCAAGACCCCTTTCAGCAGCTATGCACAAGCAATCAGGCCCTCTCATCGGTCACCGTGATTTTGCAGCCACTGCAGCTCAGTCCCCATGACTCCTCTCCACGCTGTGTTTGGAGACAAGGCATGTTCAGGCACACAAAACAAGCTATGTCTTTGGAAGGAGTGTGCTGAAAGGTCCAGGGAAGCAGGGGAGGGATGGGGCAATGGCTGGGGTGGAGATGTCACAGACAAGGTCATTGCACAGGAATGTCGGCTGGGTTGAGAGCCTGGGCATTTCATAGGCTGCAAGCTGAAGGCTTACCTTGAACTAGAAGGTGGGAGCTGTCAGCTAACAGTAGATTCCATGTGTAACTTTTAGACAACAAAGGATTGCTTTCTGGAGGTAAGCGTTCTAGCTGATCATTGTTTCTTGAGAGCAAAATAAAGCAGAGTGGTCTGGAACTGCAGTAGGTGGGATTTGGGTGGGAAAGAAGGAAGGACCTCCTGGTGGATAGAAATAGCTGCAAAGCTAAGTTGAACTGGGAGGGAAAAAACCACTTTCTTTGGGGATAGTCTTCTGTTTTTATGTTACCTGCCACTTAATATTTGAGTGACATGCTGGAAGAGGGAAGTGTAAGGGGTCAAGAGTGGGGAATGGCTGGGACTTGAGGCTTTCTCCATCATGTGGCATCTCTTACTGTGAGGGCTTTCTTCATGCAGCTAAAGGAAACAAATATCACAAGCTGGAGCCCAAACCAAGCAAAATGCAATACCTTGGGGCTCTGGAATTTGTATGTTTGAGCCCAATATAATTCTTTCTAAGCCAGGGAGGAGAAGTTTGCATCATACCTCTCCTAAGCTGCAGCTGATTTTCTGGCATCCACTGACTTTGGCTTGACCTGCCCATGTTGTCACATGACCTTCATCTTCTGATACTATCTCTGTGTTCAAACACACATACTCTTCTTGGCAGAATTAAGTTTGAACTCGGGACCTTGCATGTGCTAAGTGATGCAATTACCAAGAGACAACCCAGGAAACCTAGGAGTCCCTGTGACCCTGGCCACACCAAGTAACACCTTTATTTCTCTTAAAGGACTTGACCTGGTTCTCAAGTTCAAAGCTTTTCTATAGTGTTCATTTTAGTCCCTTGAAGCCACTGCAGTGACACACCGAGATGCTACAGTTCAAAGGAGCTCGTGACCACTGTAAAGTACCAGAAAGCCACCAAACTTTCTGGTCTTCAGTAACGTTCTCAGAAAGCACACATCTGCCACTCCACTGCAGGCTTCCAAAAGGACCTACAGACTTTGCCAATCTAGGCAAAGAAAGATGCATTGTCCACCTGTTTTGCCTTCTGTTGACCTGACTTTGACCCAGGGCATCTGGTTCATGTTCAAAGATAAATTAGCCTGTTTTTCAGCATTTTCCATAATGTCCATCCAATTCAATTAGTTAATAGAATTATGAAATGTCAGGCTGGATGAGTAGTGATAATTCAATGTAACCATCTTTTTTAGAAATAAGAAAGGCACGCTGGGAAAGGAAAAGCACACAGCTAATACTCTGTGCAGGAAGAAGCACTTGGGTTTGGAGACTCTGGGCTCAGAGGTCTTGGCTAAAGAAGCTTTAATTCATTGGATGCCTTCTGTACTGAGAGCCCTGTGGAGCTTTGAATGAAAATGGCCCCATAGGCCCATATATTTTATTCCCAGCTAGTGGGTTATTTAGGAGGGATTAGGAGGCATGGCCTTGTTGGAGGAGGTATGTCACTAGGGGTAGGCTCTGAGGTTTCAAAAGCCTCTCTCTCTCTCTCTCTCTCTCTCTCTCTCTCTCTCTCTCTCTCTCTCTCTCTCTCTTTGCTTCCTGTATTTGGATCAAGATGTAAGCTCTCAGCTACTTCTCCAAGATCATGCCTACCTTACTACTGCCATGTTCTCTGCCATGATGATTATGTACTAACTCTCTGAAACTGTAGGCAAGGTCCCAACTAAATGCTTTCTTCTCTGAGCTATCTTGGTCATAGTGTCCCTTCACAGCAATAGAACAGTAACTAAGACAGGCCCTCTCCATAAGGTACTTACAATCTAGGAAGAAGAATGCTGGGCAGAGTCAGGAAAGACCATCTTATCTTAAGGGAGCTAACAGCCTGGGGAGAGAAGCCATGGGCATTGATGTTCATTACCTGCATTGGGAAATGTCAGCATGACCCCTCTCTATTCTATGTCACCCTGAACCTAAAACTGGGTGTCAGTGCAGCTTGGACTAGAAAAAATATAAAAGTAACCCATGGCTTCAGACTCGGTTTACCCTGCCATTGTACAATCACAAATCCTGTGAGCAAGGAAAGACACACTTCAGCCTGATCTTGCCCAGCCTTCCAACTCTCTCAGGGAAAACTCTACTTCTTTCAGCCTCCTCCTTACCTCACCCAGCATAAATCAGACAGGGGCCTAAAAGGAGATAGGTTAGATTGCATAAAGACCTGGGCAGCCTGGATTGGGCCCTATTTCCTGAGGTTTCCTCCATCTACCCATTATCCCCAGCCTAGTGGGCTCAGCTGTCCTGAAAGGAGTAATACCCCTCTCTATGTAGGTTTACTCCCATGAACCCTGATGGTAAGACTATAAGCTGGGTCAAGAGCTCACACTCAGGGCAAGCAGGAAAGCAGCCTCACTACTGAGCTCTGTAGTTTAACAGAAGCCTTCTGATCTAGAGTTACTCCCCCTGGGGCACCTAAATTTCTGGAGGGTGGGGGTATAAGGGTCAGAGCACCCTTCAAGGTTCCCCTCAGAATGTAGAGGGAGTAGAGATCTCACCCCATGAGCTAAGAGGGAAAGAAGCTTGCGGTGGATAGGATGAGGTTTGGGCTTCAGAAAGGGGTGTCACAGGGATGGGGATTTAAAAATAAACAGGAGCTAGCAGTGTCTCTTTAGCCATAGCCATGGTAACGGACACCGCTGGAATCATAGCCTTCACAGGGACCATTCCTGAGGCTCCAGAAATGTATGCAGGGTTACATCGTTTTCCATTCTTCTTTGTTGGTGTCACTACTGTTGTTTTAAATTCTCCAGGGCTGTGAATACAGCAAGCTCAAACACAGGGGAACACCATGCAAATGTGTCCTTATATCCTCAGCCTCACACCCAGGCTCTTTGCTCAAGTTCTCTCCGAACATGTGCCCTGGAACTGCAGATGCACACTGGGGAGTGTGTACCCATACCAACAAAGACATGCCCTGGTGTGGGGCAGTGATCTGTGACAGGCAGTCTGGCACCTGGTTGATCACAGGCTTAAAACTCTGGGAGACCCAGCGGAATCCACAAAGGACCAGAAAACTTATGCAAAGGCTCCCGGGAGGCTTTTGGCTCCAGTCATTGTCATGTACCACCACCACCCCCAGGTAGAGGCGTGGCCACACAGCCCCAAGCCATCCCCATGTTAATGAGACACCTAGAGGCTTAGCCTCGCCCCTTCCCAGTTACTATATCTGCCCTGCCTCTCTGGTGAGAAGTGGGGGTACAATTCCATCCATGCCACTCTCCACAAGATGAAAATAAATGTCTTAGAATTATGGACTGTCTCTTCATCTGGACCCACAGTGGGAAGCGAGGGATCTGGCCATAGATTAAGGAGCCGCGTCTAATCTCTCACTGAGGGAATCCCAGCCCTCCTAGACAGTACCCATTCACCCAAGCCTAAGCAGTTAGCCTGGCACCCAAAGCTGCAGAGACCCTGTCCCGGCGGAAACCCCAGTTGCACTCCAGCTAGCCCGTCTGCGGCACCCTGTGGTGACTGCAGTGCCCCAGGCTAGAGAACCCACGGAGACAGCTGCTGCTTGTTCCTCAGGAATGGCCCCTCCCCCACCCATGGGCAGGGCCCACAGAGGCTTTCCACAGCCCCCACATGCCCGTTGCACTGTGTGGGAAGACTAGAGGTCACTTCACGTGTGTCTGCTGTCCCTCCCAGAGCTGCAGCAGCTGGAGACAGACAAGTGGGGCTTCATTCCACCATGCCAGGCATGTTCCCTCACCCTGGGATGCCTGTATGTTCACACAAAAAGAAACACACATGCAAATGTGTGTTTGTCTATACTCACTGGCACATATACTGAAAAATACCTGCTCTTGTAGAAAACGATAAGATTAAGACTTGAACTTGGTGTTTCTGTGCAGGCCCCTTGCACATTTTTGTGATTCCACATGGTCACAGTTCCATCTGATCATTAACACATTGGCACACTTGCACACAGCAAGATTTTGAAGGTCTGCACACTTGATATTGCACATAATCTTGGAAGCACACTTGTAAGTGTATGTGGTTGGCCTATGTCTTGATATTCTACCTGCTTGAGCATACGTGTAATTGATGTCAGCATTTGCTCTCTCCAGGGTATGCAACTGTCATGAGCAGATGCAAGCTCACTGGATTCTCATAGTCTAGAGATTCATTGTTCCAGCTCAGCAAAGACACATTGCCTAGAGGTACACTTCCCCTGATGCATACACATGCACACTCACAAACACACACAGTCACACACATAGTCATACACACTCACACATACATGCACATACTCTCACATACATACACTCACACACTAACAAAAACACACACACATACACATTCTCTCTCTCTCTCTCTCTCTCTCTCACACACACACACACACACACACACACACACACACACACACTAGCTCTTAGAACCAACCCCTGTCAAGCAACCTAAGTCAAGGACTTTTCTGCATCTCAGTCTGGAGGCCTTGGGTTCCTCAGCAGGCAATGTGGAGCAAAAATGGACTACTGGAGCCACTGAGTTTTTAAAAAATTGCAAGAAACTCCCAAGGAGGCAGGAAAATCAAAGCCTTGTCATTGAAAATCCCTACACAGCAGAAGCAGAAATCAACAGAGCTCCAAGAAAAGGCTGCCGCTCCCCCACTTCACCCTCCCTCCCCAGAAGAAAAGACAAACAGAAAACAAATCAAAAAACAAATCTAGATTGAAAGGAGCAATTGTGGAATGAATAGCTCTGGGCTTTCCTCTCACCCCGGGACACATGTTCCCTGACCACAGGACAAGAATGAGAAGAGATTCCTGCAGGCAGTGGGCAGAGGGACAGCTTGCAGCAGGCTAATATTTGATGGCTTCTTGTTCTCAGGGAATGGGATGAGAAAATCACAGACTTTAGAAGGAGGTAAACTTATTTGGAACTGAGGTCCCTGATTCAGTAAGTGTGTGACCTTGAACAAGGTCCTTGATCTCAAGGACAAGGTCCTGAACCTCAATTTGCTCACCTGATAACCAAGGATAAATGCAAGGGTCCATGCATTCGAGTCTGACTGTATGGACAGAATGGGATGTGACAGTCAACCATTGCCAGGCTCTACTCCACATCTGGCAAAAGGCCAAAGAAAAGAATTCTGAATCCTGGAACATGGGGAGACTTTGGGCTATGGTTACAGTTGTAAATGTTCGGAATACTACCCAATTGAGTCTACTCTTCTGGTCTTGGGAGGAAGATAGAGACCTTACTATCCCCTTCCACATGCCTGAAGGTAGGTGGTCTCTTCCAAAAGACCATGGCTCCTTCCTCATAAAACTGAAGGCAACCTCTCTTTTCCCTTCCTCCACTTTAGCTTTTGTAGTTCACCCCCTCTGGTTTTGCCCCACACTTGGTGCAATGGATGGTCTGTACTGTGACTGTTTTGAGAGAGCACACTGAGAACTAGTAAAACATCTGTCATCTAGGCTCACTAACAAGACAGCCCTGGGGGTGTGGCTCAATCGAAATGTATTCTCTGGAGCTTCCAAATCTAAGATTTCAGTGTTAGAAGAACTGACTCCCAGTTAGCAGTCTCCTCCTGGGGTGTAAAAAGCTACTTTCTCTCTCTGTGCATGAGGGGAGAGACATTTTCTAGTGTCCCTTATTATGAAGCCACAAGACCTATTGGTTAGGGCCCTACCCTAAAAGCCCATTTGATCTTCATATCTTCTGTTTAGCAGCACAGTCACATGGTTGGGCTAGGGACACTCAACATTGGAGCACAATTCCATTCCCAGCTGACCCTATCTCTTGTGCTAGCCCACTTGAAGGTTTTGCAAGCATGAAATAGCCAACAAGGTACAAGGCTGCAATGGAGCAAGGGAAGAGCTTTGAGTCTTGATTCCTGGCATAAACGCTCCCACAGCAAACACAATAAAAACATACCAAGGTCTGGAGTTTATACTCCATTCCATTACAGATGGAAAACACAGTGTGCAGTTGCCAACTAAGGCCAACTTCTGGGCCACACAGAGAGGAATCCTTGGGCATGTTATAGTGGATAAGACCTGAGACCCCAGGAAGTACTCATAAGCACTCTCCCTTGTCTGTTTGAATAATAGCTTCATTTCTTTTAGATACCAACTGTTCTGTGGACCATCTCTGCCCGAAAATACACACACACACACACACACACACACACACACACACACACACACACACGATACTCAGAAACATATGCATGCCCATGTGAACACCCACCTACTTGTGCAAAACCCATTTCTCTTATTCTATGCATTCATAGTAGCTGCTATTCAATTTTGTAGCAGCATGTACAAATTGCTTGTTGCTTTTTTTGGTCAATTTTCTCCTATATTTTAGGGTGTAAGCTCCATAAGGGCAGGGATTTGTTCATCTGGCTCAGAATGTTAACTTCAGCATAAGTACTGAAGCTGGGTACAACCATGCTTATTTGCCTGGGTGTGCATGGTTTTCTAGGATACCAGACAGACTGTATAGGCAGAATAACAGCAGCAAATGGAGACACTTGTTCCTTTTGCTTGACATGTGGTGTTTGGTAACTAACTGACATGCAATTGCAGTTGCTATGGTAGATAAGGAGCAGGGACAGGAAAGATGAAGCAATGGCCGAAGTGACAAGGGCGGTGGGGGCAGCTCCTTTGAAGATTTACAAAGACAAGGCTGTATTATGGTGGGATGGAGATGCTGAGAGTAGCTACAAACCCACCTCTACACCACTGTGAGCAGTGTTAGAATGTGAGAATACTCTCTGGCTCCTGGGGTCATGATAGGAGGAGCCAGAGAGAACATCTGAGGGTTAGCCACAGGTTTCTGAGGCTGTTTCGTGGAAGCTAACTGGGTGGCTTATAAATCAAGCCACCCAGTTAGCTTCCCAAATCAGAATAGCATCTCAAGGAACATGAGAGAAGGAAAAAAAATAAATCACTTAAGTTAGCTAAACCTAGTCTGACAACTAATTTTCTTTATCCATATTCTCTTTTAGTCCTTGATTTCAGACTTACAACATTCTAATTGGAATAGATATATATGACATGTATCATTTTGCAATGTGGTAGATTATGTGGAGATCATTTTTTTCTTACATCATCGCATAGCCTCAGTGGTTCTTGTCAATGGCGGCACTACAGGTTGTGACTCAGTTTTCTGTCACTGACACTCTAGTGACTTCTAGTTTTATACTAATAAAAATAATCTATAATGTGTATTCTACACACATGTCTCTTTCCCTTCATTTGTGGTATTTCTTTAGAATAATTTCTAGAATTTAAAGTACTGGTTCTAAGGATGGAAAGATGTTAAATGACACATCTGAACTCTCTCATATATTTATTTACAAAATACCTATTGTCTGCTGAAAACTGCCAGGCCTTAAGGACACAGAGCTATTAAGACTAGTCTCACTTATCAAGAGATTCACAGTCTAGTAGGGACAAGACATACAAATGACACACTCTGCTAAACACTCCACTTGCTCTAGAGACTGTACTATAGGGGTCTCCAGTGTGATCCAAGGAGGAAGAATATACCAAGCAAGTCATTACAGATAGGGCTTGTCCTGGAGAGTTTAGGGAATGTCAGTCTGGTGAAAAAAAAAAAAAATGGGAAAGGAAAAATCCGAAGCAGAGAAAATAGCCAGCTCTAAATTAGACGTCAGACCACACATGATATTCCAGGAATTGCCTGTGGTTTAATGATGTCAGGACACAAATGGGCATAGCAAGAGTTTTTGGGAGGTACTGAGGGGAGATGAGACTGAGCAGGTAGGCAGAGCAGCCTATACATTCACCAGAGAATGAAACAGGGTGTCAGCAGCCACTCGATCTTGTTTTCTTTTGTTTTGTTCTTGCTCTTACTTGTCCTCATTTTCCCCAAAACACAAGAACAAACCCATCAAAGACTTCAAGGATGGGATGATCTCCCAGCTGGAATGTCCCTCCCTTTGCCTGTCTGTATCACCCTTCCTTTCACTCTGAACCTATTCCTGGCCATGCTCTATGAAGCTGTCCTGGAACTCAACGACTGAAGGGCTTTTGTAGGTATTGCTTTTCCTTGTCACCCAGATTGAATTTTGTGCAAATATGTCTCTCCTAGGTCCCCCCACTGTTCACTGCTGATCCATATCATGTATTGTCTCTTGTAGCAGTAGAGAGGCATAATAGGACCAAAGATCCCATCTAAGTCCAGCTTGGTGAACCAATGAGTTCATGAGGTTTACATACATGAAGAAGGGGAAAGGCAGTTATGCCCCTAGGAATCTGGTCTCCTTGTTGACTTTTAGACAGCTCCATCACTGAAGGTCCCTCTGAGCAATTTATTTAGAATTATTTATTTATTTAATTTATGTATAGGAGTACATGGCACTGTTCTCAGACACACCAGAAGAGGGCATCAGATCCCATTACAGATGGTTGTGAGCCACCATGTGGTTGCTGGGAATTGAACTCAGGACCTCTGGATGATCAGTCAGTGCTCTTAGCTGCTGAGCCATCTCTCCAGCCGCCACCCTCCCAAGCAATTTAAGGGCAGTTATAGTATGGAAATGCCCCACCTTAGCAGATTGTTCACCTCTCATATTACCTCACAGAGCTGCTTCGTGAAGATCTGGTGAAGGCTCCTGAGTCCCAGAAGCTTCCCTCCGTGTTGGAATGTTGAGAGGCCCACCTGAGGGAAACAATGGGTCTCTACCCTAACTCACTCCAGCTTGTCCCTCTGGCTCTGCTCTATCTCCTCAGTCTCACTTCTTGCATCACCCTGAACTCTAGTACAAGCATCTTTGTGACAGGGGACTCTGTGGTTGGTTTGAACGAATTAATAATTAACTCGGGACCACCAGAAATGAACTATCACCATATTAAAGAGTGAATCAAAGCACTAACTTTCTCTTGGTATCATTTAACTCAGATTTGAATCCTCTACCCTACTGCCTCCCCTCTCCACCCATGTCTTCTACACTCGTATCTGTACTCGCTCTGTTCTGTGAGCCTGAGTCTTTGCCTGCCTGAAGGCTGTCTTGTGAATTTGTCCCTGTATCAGTGTCTGTCTGTGTATCTATCCCTAACAAAAGGATTTTCTCTCTCTTTTACTGAACAACATGGGGACGGAACGAGAGATACTTTACAGAAATCTTAACAGAGTTTTCCAAAGGATTAAGTCACTGACTCCAACTGACCCAGATAACACACAAACAAACAAATGCTGTCAAGCAATATCCGAACGCTGCTTCCAGTATTTATGATGGATATTCATTTTATAAGGCTGCTTTCTGCCTATTTGTTTCCAGCAAATGATTATCATAACACAGGCACTACTCTGGGTCAGGGGCATGGGAGAGTACACAACTGAAGATTATGCTATGCATTAGCTTAGGTTGTAAAGTTGATTACCTAGGAAATCCAAGACAAGTAAGGTTGGTTGTTACATTGTTCTCTTAAAAGCAGGTTAAACCAACAGGCTGAGTACACGGGGATAGAAGTCTTGAGTCTTAGGTGACCCCATGTACTCACAATCCAGCTGAGTCATCCAGCAAGAGATCCAGTGTCTTAGAATGTAAGAGATATTTTCACAAAACTGCAATAGCACAGGACTCCAGATACTCCCAAACAAAGGACAAGCCTATAGGATAGACTATCCCCAATTGGGGCCCAGGGTTACTATCCATGATGCCAAGACTAGACCCAGAAACAGATGTGATCATCTCCTGAGAACCAGACTGCTTCCCTCAACTAAGACAAGAGCATCCTATAGAACTAGAACTGAGGCGGGGGTCAACCAGAATATACTCTGCCCAGGACTGCCTGAGGTGCTTACCTCTTACCCCTTGCCCTGCCCCACGCCACCTTCCCAAAGATGAATTCGTGTTCCTCTGATCCTTATTTGTTCACTTCCCCACAGTGGCCACATTCGGTAAGCCTCTTCCCTGGTTTCCACCATTGCTTGTTTTGTTTATTGGCAGATTGGATATGGGAGGCCAAGAGCCTGTTGGGATAGTTGAGGCCCAGCCTTTTACCCAGAGATCTTCAGTTATATGACCTCAGAAGGGTCTCATGCAGGGGATGCCAGACGCTTTGATCCAAGCCCCCAGTGATCTATCCAACTGACAGGCAACAGCCACACAATTCCCAGAGCCTGAGAGTTAAAGGTGATGTCCATTGCTGGTGCGTTTATTTAAGTAGTATTTGTTCCTGTGGTTGTGCTGTATCAAAAGGGAAGGACAGGAGGAAAGGCTGCAGTCTGCCAAGAAGAATTCTGAGTCTTTCCGCTGGGATACAAAGGGTACTGTGAAGTTCTAGAAAGGTTCGACAGCCCTTGCCCACTTACACCAGCTGCTTTCTATTTCCATCAGCCTCCGTGGAGACTCCCAGACAGCATTCATCCCACACCTTTCTTCCTCCCCATGGACTGGAGGAAGGAGAGAAACCTGCCCTGCAACAGTGTCATGTCTTCCTATCACTGGCTCTCCTTCTCATCCTTATTAAATTCAGGGCTGATTGGGGCTGTGTAAGCTTGCTTGGACCACCTGCTGTTTGACCAATTCCGTTCCTTTTCTCCCTCTGGTGACTAATAGCTGCTCTTTCCTGCAGATTCCAGGTCTCCCACCTCCTCCTCCTCAGCTCCCCACTCCCCTGTGCAAAGGCAGTTAAGTTCTGTAGCCTTTTCAGCCCTTTAGCTCCCAGAGGTGGAAGTCTGGGGACAAATCCAAGCCCCTCCCACCCTCACCCCCATGGCAGATTCCCTGAGGTCCTGGCCCTCTCTCTTTGGGGAAGAACTGTGGGACTAATAAGATGATCTCTAGAGTGGATGGAAGCAGGGATGGGGGGAGGGGGAGAGAGGGAAGCAGGGAGAGGAGACAGTGTTTGGGAGAGGCTAGAGAGCTCAGTTCAGCCCGCATAGCTGCTAAAACCAGGGAGCAGGAGATGAGGTAGAAGACACAGGTATGAGGAAGAGTATCTGTGGAACAGCCTGGTGAGGTGGGATATCCAAATATGGAAAATGACCACAGGGCGAGATTTGCCAACTTGAGAACCATAGATCGACTCAGGAAGAGGAAGACTAGACCAAGCAGTGCTGGATCAAGCATGCTGAGGAAGGACACATGAACCCATAGGAAGGGAACCCAGAATAAAGCCTGGGACACATAGCCAGGTGCTTGGGCCAGGGCTTGTGGTAGTTGAGCATGTGCATACCCACACAGGGCTAGTTAGCAGTGAGTTGGCTCTTCGCTTTACTAAGATCTGGTCTGCAGGCTAGGTACTGGGCAGCGGGAGCTAGTAACTGAGGCAAGTCACCCCAGAAAGGACAGCAAGGATGGTCAGTGGTGCCAGATGACTCTCAGACCAGAGGCAGGAGTGTCACACATCCTCCCAGGGTCTTGGCTGTGGAGTGCCTTTGAACAGATTGCTGAGTGTTGAGTTTCTGTCCTAGCTCCCTTGTCTTCATAGCTCTGACTTCAATTCCAAGATGTGGGACAAATCCTTCCCCTCTCTTACCCTCCCCCCCCCACTCCTTTTCCTTCTCTTCTTCATTTTTCTCCCCTACTCTCCTTTGTCTTCTTCCTCCTCTCCTTCATTTTCTCATATTCACCCTTCCTCTTTGCCTCTTTGTCCTCTTCCTCTTCTCCACTTCCTCCTGTCTGCCCTCTGCCCCTGGCTTGGTTACTCTGCAATTGCCGTGACAAAACACACCACAACCAAGATGACATAAGGAAGAGTTTAATGAGGGTGTATGGTACCAGAGATACATCCATGACCATCATAGAGGGGAGATGGCTACAGGCAGGCAGGGTGCTGGAGCAGTAGCTGGAGCCTACATCTTAGGTCACCACTGTGAGGCAGAGAAAGAGCTAACTGAGAATGGCATGGTCTTTTGAAACCTCAAAGCCCACCCCAGTGACACACCTTCTCCAATAAGGCCACACCTTCTAATCCTTTCAAAACAGTTTCACTGACTAGAGACCAAGTATTCAAATATGTGAGCCTCTAGGGACCATTCTTAAGCCACCACATCTCCTTCTCTTTGTTTTGACCATTGCTTCCCCTGTGTCTATTTGGGACATTAATCTAGTGTTCTCTGGCCCAGGCCAACTCTTATTCTATCTCAGCATAGAAGTCATTTCTTCTAGGAAATCCTCCCAAAATGGCCATGTTAGTTCTATGTCTCTGATTCATACAATACAGAATCTTGCACTTCTAGGGAAGGGAAATGAGGCTTGCTGGAGGTGAGGCAAGGAAGACAGCATGAGTCCCTCACAATACCATTTATAGCCCATTTCAGAGCCCTAAGACCACTTGGGAGAGCTCTGGAGGAGTGTGGGTGCTCTGCCAACTGTCCACCAGCTGCCACTCTCTTCCAGCCCTCGGGGAGAAGCCACCAGAGTCTGCAGTGTTTTCTGGGTCACTGCATGGCAGTTGGTAACTGTGGCCTGCCTTCCCCATGCTTGTCTCTCACTGAGTAAGCTCAGAAACCTCCTCCTCTTCACAGTGAGTCTGTTGCCATGGTGTGTGAGGCTGGGCATGCTTCTCCGAACAGCAGAAACCAGGCTTCCAGGGCAGAAAGCTCTGTGCTGGGCTGCTTCCTAGGACTCTAAGGCCTTTCTCCCTTTGTGAGTACTACAGTGGAGAGGCAGCAGACCAGAGACTGGCCTTGTTCTTTACAAAGCTGTGCTTGGGAACGACTTGGAAAATGCCTTCCTTCTGTACCCATCTACCATTTTCTTTGATGAGAGTTTCTCTTCCTTCACTGGAATAAGGCCACCATGACCTCAGCTATCAATTGCCTGTGTCACCTCTTCAGCTGCTTCTCTACTCACCCCTCTCTTTCTCCCAGCTGCTGTTTTTCTTGATACTCACTGCTGAGGTGATTGTGGGTGCCCCCTTTTGTTCCTGTGCTTGATGTCTAGATTCTCCAAAGTCAGAGGAAAGCAGCAGCCTTGTGGGGTTTGCTCTCACTGAGCTAGTCATCTTCACTTGTCCCTGGCCAGCTCTGATCTGTTTTCCTTCATCTGCTCTCTGCTCTGACCTCAGGAAGCCAACCTCTAGCTCTTGCATCTCCCAGGCCTCATTGGGTATGGCCCATGGAGGTCTCACAGAGATCATGGACAGACAGACAGAAAGGGAGGGTTCTTTGGTAGCAGAATCCTCACTTCCACAACCCCTTCTCTGGAGTCTATCCTCTTCTTCTGTCTGTCCCCTGGTGTTTCCAGTCTCTGATCTTTACCATGCTTGGCTGGTTCCCCAGCTTGCTCACACCTCTGTGACTTGTCCCTTCATCACAGCCCTTCATCTGCACTCTCTGAAGTGACAAATGCCTCCTGCTGAGACTCTGATAAAGCTGTAGTCCAGCACAACAAGTGTGGCTGAGAGAATGAGCAGATGGCCAGCAGGCCTGCAGGCTGATAATCCTCACATGCCCAGACTTGGTGGCAGAAAGATTTTTTGAGAAGCAGAAGAAAGCTCAAGGAAGTCTTGGGTGCCTCTGAATGGAATAGCCCTAAAATTTCTCCAGGGCCAAAAATAACCCTGTAAGTTTTAAAAGTTACAAGTAAGAAAATCCCAGAGTCTCTGCCAGTGGCCAGTACTCATGACTCATAACTCTGGCAGAAAAAGCTTCAAATCCTTTTATTTCAGCTGTAACACACACCCCCTAGCTCTATGATTTTTCCAGGAAATCACTACAGTACATGGGATGCTAACATGTGTCTTAAACAGGAATTGCAAAGAGCAGAGTATTTGAGTTTAAAAGCAAAGCAAAACAAAAACAAACAAACAAACAAACAAAACTTGTTTCAGACAGTATGTGCCAAGCAGCTTCAGGTAGCCTATTTAACCTGCTGAGTGTCTTTGTGATGTTTGTAACATGGGATGTTGTTCAGCCTTCTTCCAGCTCTGTTTGGAATGCAAAGAGACTGTATTTGATAGGAATACATGCTGCACCCCCAAGTTAGCCAATACTCTGTCTTCTTCTGCATATTTAATCTTGGGATCAAAAATTCACTTCGTGTTCTCTTTTCCAAAGCTCTTGAAAGTGAGTCAAAATTCTCCAAAGACATCTTCCTGGTATTGCATGTACCTTGTGCACACCAAAGTGCATGTGTGTGTGTGGAGGAGGGGAGGAATCTCAACTCCCCTCCTGGGACCTTTAGGATGTGGGTGGCCTGCTGGGATGAGCCTGATGGGCAAATAGCAACTGAATCTCATAAGGGGATGGCAGTCCTGCTGCCTACTTGGCTGATTTGCAAAGGATGTAGGTCTATCCCATGTTGATAGCACAGAATGCCAACATTCCACAGCCTTGACAGGAAACATAAATTCAAATTGTCTGTTGCCGGCTGTCAGGAAAAGCCTGGTTACAAGAAATAATATTCATGGAGGATTATCTGAAGGACACCTGGCCCATCTACTGCTATAGATATACTCAATTTTATCCCTGGATCAAGGCAGACAGTCAGAGCTATGCATCTAGACCAAGTGGTTTTGGCTTTTTGTAAAAGGAGATTTGCTGGCTGTGTTTAAGCATACTGTTTTAAGTTTGCACTGAAGCGATGCTTGAAGGAAAATCTACGTGAGTTTAGCAATTGCATTTAATGTAAGAAAGGTCGTTTTTTAAATTGCCTAGTTGCTTGGTAGATCTCTATGTCATATTCTAAAGTCTTCGGGAGAAATTTCCCTTAGCTTCATCTCCTCCAAGGCAACAGGTACAACTCTTATCTAGGGACAATGCACATTTTGTTACTAATGGCTTCCTCTTTGTCTTTGGTTGCTAGGAAGCTCAGGCTTTAAGGCATGAATTTCTCCATTCTGGCTTTTCTTAAGTCTTCTATTCTTACTCCTTGCCGGTTCCACTTTAACCCAACCATCTTATGATACTGTGTTATCATTGCAAGCATTCTCAATTTCTTTTTCTTCCTGTGGAAAGAAAGAGACCAGTGGTTGAAAAGAAACAAAAGTCTATGAAAAAAATACCCAAGAACAAGATGAAGGCATGCATCATGCATCTTCTGAGAGATAAGCACCTAAGTTACTTCTGATTACCCCTTGCCATTTGGCTACAGGTTACTTAATGTTGAGGGTATGGAATCATGACCAAAGAAACTTATAGAAGAAAGAGTTTATCCGGGGTAGAGCACCAGAGGGTGAGTCCATGCTCACCACTTTGGAAAGCATGGCAACAAACAAGCAGGTATGATGCTGGAGCAGTAGATGAGAGCTTACATCTGATCTACAAGTTGGAGGCATATGGTCAAGAATTGAGGAAGAACTGGGGATGGCATGGGTTTTTGAAACCTCATAAGCCACCCCCAATGACACACATCCTCCAACAAGATCACACCTCCTCATCCTTTCCAAACAGTTCCAGGATGTGAGGAACAAACATTCAAATAGAATGGCGATCATTCTGATTTAAATCACCACAAAGATCCAAATATGATATTCACTCAGCTGACAAGTTCTTTAATGTGTGCCTAGTGATAGAAACACAGCTATCATTGCTACCATTACTCAAAGAAGCTTGACAACTTTTAGAACTTAGACAAACCAGCCAACAACTACTTAGAAAGATGAGATATAAGTTCATGGTGGTAGGAACAGTCAGGCAGGGACCCCTGCTATGAAAGAGCTTGTCAAATCTGGAGTTCAGGGAGGTCTGCTCAAATTGGTGTCTGGAGAAGAACAAGGAGTTTGACAGAAAAGAAGGAGGCAGAACTGTCCCCAGGAGGAAAAGTAATATGCACAAATGTCAAGAGACACAAAAACAATGACACAGAAGACTAGAAACAAGGTGATATTCTATTGCATGCTCTGTCCCAACAGTGGAGTACAACTCAGGCATAATAAGGATAAACAGCACAACATAATTTAGGTAGATCCCAAAGGCTACATAATGTGTAATTCCATTTCTTCCATCTCTGTATAAGAAAATTCTAGTGTTGAGGAAGAGCTTCATGCCAGGGACCAGGGGATGGGGACACTGTGAGTACAAAGAAGGGCAGCACAACAGAAGTTGGAAAGTGATTGCGTTCTTTTGTATTCTGATTATGATAATGTTGTATCTATATCTAGGTTCAAGCTCAGGAACTACATATTTAAAATAGAAATCAACTACATTGTTCAGTAGTTAAAAATAAAATAAGAATTCAAATCACCAAAGGAAAGTTGACCACTGAAAACCTTGAAGAAGGAAACAGGGAAAGAAAAAAAGAAACATCCATATTAACACTGAGTTTCTATATTACCCCAGTGACATCGGAAGGAGCGTGGTTTAAGCAGGGTAGTGGGCTTGCTGCATCTGTGTTTGTGAATGATCCCTCCATTGGGCTGTAGTGTGTAGAATGTACTAAGGAAGGCCTTAGTGGGGCATGTGAAAGCCAGGGCTCAGGGAGAGTGGAAAAGGAGCTTCAAGCAGGATGCCAGTGGGAACCACTTTAAACAGCCTTTGCTTCTCACTAGTCCAAAAGCCACAGGAGGGAAGAAGGAAAAAGATCTTAAAGGGCCTGAGGGACAATGGAGGGATACTTGAGCCACAGGCTACACTGAGGGAGTGCCATGGCACACACCTACATATTGGGTACAGAATAAGGTCCTCCTCCTCCTCACTCATCTACTCAGGATAGATGGTTTTGTTTGCTTGGTGACTTGGTCCATTCCCTACCCACAACCCAATGTACATCTTTGATCTACTTACCCCCTATTCTCAATGTACAGTTTGGGAGAGGGTCAAGGGCAGAGAAGAGCAGAGAACATTGTGCTGCTGCCCCCAGCCCTGTGGAGAGATGCCCTCTTGGCACTTTGTCTGCAGTGGTTATAGGCTGGTAGGAGCTTATCAAACTGTAATGACCCAGCCTGGGTCTTTGCTAATTGGTTCTCTGGAGTGAAGTTACCTCCAATCTGTGTGTTATGGGTGCTCAGCAGGAAGTGATTTAAGCCAAGGAGGCTGTCTGTGATGATACGTCAGGGAATTTGTGTTATCTGTAAGACCCTGAAGTTGGAACCTGGCTGAGATGGAGAAAGGAAAGTGTTATTGGGCTCCAGTTCAAATCTAAAATGATCAGCTGACCTCACACCATCAAGCTCCCAAGGCCGGGGCCAGGGCACACAGTGGGAGGCCATTTTATTTTTCTCTTAGAAAAGAGAGGAGGGAGTGGGGAGAGGGAAGGGAAGGAAAGAAACAGAAGGGAACAGAGGGAAGAAGAGAGAAAGGAAGGAACAAGGATGGGACAGGACACAGGAACTCCCTCTTTGACTCCATTGACCTCCTCTGACTGACAGTCATCTCTAACCCATCACTGTGCATTGATTATCCATTTCAAAAGGCCCATACAATCTCGTTGAGCTTCATTGTCAACTTGACTGGATTTAGAATCACCATGGCAACATGCCTCTTGGTACATCTAGGAGAGTGTTTCCAGAAAGATTTAACTTAGGTAGGAAGACCCACCCTCAGTGTTGGTGGCACCATTCATTCCAAGGGCTGTGCTCCTGGACTGAATAAAAGAAAACAAGTTGGGTATCCACTTCATCTCTCTGTTTCCTGGGGGGGGGGAAAAAGAGTCAATGAAAGCAGCTACTTCACCTTCTCTCTGCCATGCCTTCTCCATCATGATGGCATGCACCTTCAAATTGTGAGCCACAATAAACTCCCCCTTGCTTAAGAGGCTTTTATCGGGTATTTAATCATAGCACTAAGAATATAACTAACAGGGTTGCCAAAGGCTCAGGTGAAGGTCGGTGAGGCTGAATAACATCTCTTTGCAGGTGCATATAAGATCCTGCCTTTCCATTATCATTGGGTGGACAATGAGGCGCTCTCCATCCTTCGGCTGCTGTGAGTAACAGATGAGAAAATGTTCTAGCTAAGTTCTCAGAAACTGTTCCTTTTGGAGAATAGAAATCTGATCATATATTTCTTCATGGGTATATGTAGCATGTGCATATGTGCATAATTTCTTCTGTGGATAGATACATACATGTGGAGGAATTACATGTGCACATGTGTATGGGGAATAGACAGCCTTAGTTGTCATTCCTCATGTACCATTCTTTAGGGATTTTTTTTTTTTGAGGCAAGATTTTTCACTAGACCTGATGCTCATCAAGCAGGCATGACTGGCTGTCTATGAGCACTTGGATCTGTCTGTATCTTCCTCTGTAGAAATGGGATTAGAAGAGTGCACTCTTGGCTTTCTTGATGTGGAGTCTAGAGCTCAAACTCTGATGCCTGCACTTTCAAGGCAAGTCCCCTGCTGACTGAGTTGTCTTTCTAGCTCCTCATGTTCTTTCTCTTACTCCACTAGGGATGGAACCAAAGTCAACCAATGTACCCTGTGTACTAAGGTACACTGTGTGGCTTATACTCAACATGTGCCTTCTTCCACTGATGCATAATCATGCATCAGTGGGAGACACTCTTTCTTTCTTTGGATAGTGTTTGCTTCATTTTGTTTTGTTTGGGTTTGGTTTGGTTTATTTGAGACTTAGGTCTAGCCTTGAATTTGCCATGTATCTGAGGGTGACCGTAATCTCCAGATCATCCCAACTGCTGGCATTATTGGTGTGGGTTACCATGCTCGCATTAATAAGGCCTTTGTGCCTTTCCAAATGCATACCTGGAAGGATTCAGCATTTTGGATATGACAATGAGGCCATGTTTTCCCAAGATCTCTGGCCTTCAGTCTTAAGGGATCATCAGCTGGAGGGTGGTCCTGCCATCAGGCTCCACTGCAGAGTTTATAGCTTTCCCCAGTTTTCAGGTGATGAAAAAGTCTGGTCCAAGAGCCACAGCCACTATTCTGTGGCTACTCCTTCAGTGGCACTCTGAACAATATTCATTGATTTTTCATCAGCCCAGACAGTATCTGTTGACCAGTCTAAACACGTCCTCAATGAATTACATGACCAAGAAGGACACCTGAGTCCTCAATCAATCTTGCTAGTGCCTTACCCTTATCTTCAGTCCTAGGAATTATTCTGACAGTAACACCATCAACGGCTCTTGCCTTGTTGAAGTTCTCATCCTGGACGACTTCACACCATCCTCATTCCCAATAAAGTCCTTCATCGCTCCCAAGCCCGGAATTAACATCCTCCTTCTCAGTTTTAGTCTTAAACATGTTTCATGAAGGAGGGGAAACGACATCTCTTCTTTACCAATCTCAATCTCTCCATGTCAGAATGAGTCAGATCTTTATGAAGATGGATTCTAAGCATCCATCCATCCACAGTACTGACCACTCTTGAGCCCCAGAGACCCATTGTCCTGATACACTGTAGCACATAGCTCCTGGAGGTTTGTCCTCACGGGGTCTTGAGTTCCAATTCCCGGGTAACAAAAACAACTTAATACAATTTTATATTGGGTGGAGGCTTCATAGATGTAAACATCACTGTGGTAATGTGACGTCAAAGTCACCAAGATCAAGGTTGGTGGCTTTTACAATGTGACAGGTATAAAAATGGAGTTACCACATTCATTTTTCTCAGCACAGAGAGGCATCCACTGAACTGCGCGTCATGGCTAGGCTCCATGGAAGCTCAGGGCTAACCTGGAGAAGCTGAAATTGTTTAGAAAGAGGGAAGAAGGAGGGGTCAGAGAAGAGTGGTGGGGAGAAACGAGAATGGAGAAAGTATGCAAGAGAGGTTGGATTCTAGAAGCCAGAGGGGGGAGGGGGAGGGGAGGGGAAGAAGGAGAGGGAGAAGAAGAGGGAGAGGGAAGGCGAGCAGGAGGGGAAGGAGGAGGGAGAGGGAGAGAGAAATTATGGTCCATAAGAGAAAGGTAGAAAGAATCTTAGCCATTGATCTTCCTGGTTTTCTAGACTCCTGGACTCCCCTCTAATTCCTCTCACTGGCAGCTTCCCATGGCTACCCAACCCATCACACAGCTTGAGCAGCCCCTGGTAGTCCTGACTCTTCTTGCCCCTGTTCCTTTTATCACCATTGCCTTTATTCTCACCCAAACCCCAGAATCCCAAGTTTTCCTAGCTAGTACTTCACCCGAGCTGCCTTCTGCTCTCTACCTACAGAGTTGTCCCCAGTATCTCTCATCACGCTTCATCCTTGTCTTTGGTGCTTCTGCAGTGGTTTGAAACAAAGCCTAACTCAACAGAGGTTTGAGAGCATGCATGGTTTGATGCTCAGATGTTCCCACCATGGCAACCTTACATGGACGGGCCAAGTCGCTACTGAGACTATGGAACATGGTTCTTGCATCTTCCACAGCTTCCCTCTTCACTTCTAAAACTCACCTCCTTCTTCCTTTGTGTCTCCTCCTCTGTCTTTTCTCCTTTGGTTATCCATTTCCATCTTCCTTTCATGAGAACTAACTGATGCCTTTCTTCCCAGGTATGATCACATTTAGCAACAACACTAGGTTGGCAGGTTGACATCAGCCACAATGGGAATATTAATGCCAGAGAGATTGGCAAGAGGTACAAATCAGGTCTTCCCCATCCCCAATCCCCAAGGAGAGCTGGTTAAATGTTTATCATCTCCCTATGGGCTCTCACTGCCCTGAGGAGGCAAACCAAGGCATCCAAAATCACACAGCCAGTAGGCAGTAGCATGAGTCAAGCCCTGACGCCTTTACATTATCATTCTTTTCACTGGGAAGCTGCCACACTAATTAGGACTTAAAGGGTCCCTCCTAATAGATAAGAATGTGGACAAGCAAAGACATAGATTATACAAAACAAACAGATGCAGGATCTTAGAGTGAATAGCCAGCCTTTGTTAAAAGAGGAACATCTGCACTTACCTTCACTGGTGGCTTTTCTCTACCCACTCCATCCTCCCAAGCCCTGAGCAGAGAGAAAAGCCTGAGAGGTGGTTGCAGCTCCTTTAGCTTCACACTAGAGGGAGGACAAAGGCATCTCTCTGTCAGTTTCCTGGGATGCTTTGGACTCCACTTTGCTCTATAATTAGTGTCTATTTGTCTCCTTAACTTAAACTGGGTTTTAGCAATTTAGAGCCAGGGAGCCCATGTTATTTCAGATATGTAATTGAAATCCCTTTCTACTCCTCTGGGAACCTAGGATGTTGCTTTACTCAGCCGAATGATAAAGATGCAGAGCCCTGATCACAGGCAGATAAGTAGGCTAGTTGATTAGGATGAATCCCACAGGCAATCCCTAATCTACTAGTCTGTTTGTTAACTATCTGTCTTTTTAGGTTATTTTGTTTGCATAATATGATAATATAATAATGTGCCAGATCTTTAAAGGTGGAAATGAACCTAAAATGAAGGCAAAACAGGCACGGCTGGTGTCTGATCAATTAACCACAGATTTTATTGAGCATCTATTGTTTGTGCGGTACTAGGTTAAGGATAGAATAGATATCAGATGTTCAGGTTGTGGCCTTAAAAAGCTCACAGAGGCAATAGGCATGCACATAGTACATTTATAGAGACTCTAAAGATTCCAAGTACATTGTTACTAAATGTGCAAGCCATACCAAAGCATTAGGTAGCTAGTCAAACATTAGCGGGCTGGAAGATCACTCAAGATGGATTCTTCCTCATCATCAACTTTGAAGTCCAAGTTTATGCTTATCCCCAGCTACGTACTAATTCGAAGGAAGGAGAAAGTATCACAATTGCTTCTCCTTGAGATCTGAAGTACTGTGAGATGGGAGGAAGAGAGAAGCAAGAGGGTTTAGTTGAGGTTCATTAAAAGAAAGCTACTTCCTACATGGGTGTTTTACAGATCTTCTTCTCCTTAAGTCTTTGAAATCTACTCTGTTGCACAATTTTTGGTCAAAAGGATAGGATTGAGTTGTACTTCTGGATTTGGATAGAGATGTGACATTCTAAACTACCCAAAAGATTATAAGATTGCAAAGATATACTACTGTCCCTTCCCGTAGGAGTTAATCCAAATGAGCCTGTCAATCACCTGCACAGAGAGATGGCTCATAATATAAGGTTCCAGAAGCTTCAAGAAACATGATATACCTGACAGGTTTAGAATATGAGATTTATATCCCTACACGTCAAAGGCCCCTCCCTCAAAGTTGCTTGTAAGATCTTCACTGCTCCACCTGCCCTAGTCCTGAATTGTAACTCAGAAAAGTCAATTTATTCTTCTCCCTCCTTCTATATCCTTTTCCAGACACTGCCAAAGCCCTAAAGCCTGTCTAGCCCTGTGTGCTGAAAAGTTTCATATCAACTTGACACAAGCTAAAGCCACGTGAGAAGAGGGAGTCTCAATTGTGACAATGCCTCCACAAGATCAGATTGTGGCCAAGCCTGTAGGGCATTTTCTTAATTAGTAATTGATGGGGAGGGCCCAGCCCACTGTGAATGATTCCATCCCTGGACTGGTAGGTCCGGTTTCTATAAGAATGCAGACTGAGCAAGGCATGAGGAGCAAGCCAGTAAGCAGCATCCCTCTGTGGCCTCTGCATCTGCTCTTGCCTCCAGATTCCTGCCCTGTTCTAGTTCCTGTCCTGACTTCTGTCAGTTATGAACAGAAAGGGATATGGACATATAAGCTGAAATAAACACTCTCCTCTCTGACTTGATTTTTGGTCCTGGTTTCTTTGCAGCAATGGAAATCCTAAGATACCCTGCCATCCCTGGTATTTTAACCCCCTGTCTCCGAAGGCCTTCTCTGGTTTAGCCACCTGCAAACTTCTGTGGCCAAGTCTGCCTGCTTTTTTGACTTCTTCTTCTTCTTCTTCTTCTTCTTCTTCTTCTTCTTCTTCTTCTTCATTTATATTTTGATTCTTTATTTATATTTCAAATGTTTCCCCTTTTCCAGATCTCCCCTTTGGAAACCCCTATCCTCTCCCCCCTCCCCCTGCCTCTATGAGGGTATTACCCCACCCACTCTCATCTTCCCTCCTTGGCATTCTGCTATACTGGGGCATCTAACACCCTCAGGCCCAAGGTCCTCTGCTTCCCCTGATGGCTAACAAGACCCTCCTCTGCCACATATGTGGCCAGCACCATGGGTCCCTCCATGTGTATTCTTTGGTTGGTGATCCAGTCTTGGGGAGCATTGGGAAGTCAGGCCAGTGGACATTGTTGCTCCCTCCACAGGACTGCCAACTCCCTCAGCTCCTTCAGTCCCTTCTTCAACTCCTCCATCTGGGACCTCACCCTCAGTCCAATGGTTGCTGTGATAAAGACACATGCTCCACTATGTTCATAGCAGCCATATTTATAATAGCCAGAAACTGGAAACAACCCAGATGTCCTTCAACAGAGAAATGGATACAGAAAATGTGGTACATTTACACAATGGAATACTACTCAGCTATTAAAAACAATGACTTCATGAAATTCGCGGGAAAATGGATGGAACTTGAAAACATCATCCTGAGTGAGGTAACTCAGCTTTCTGGACTTCTAATTTAGAACTCTTCCGTCTCTTCCTCTTATCCATTCCCCTTCCCCAGCATTTACCATGACCCTCAGCTTCTCAGTTAATTAGAGTTTCTCTAAAATTAAAAAACTTGTCCACTGGTTTCCACCTGAGTCTGTTTTTAAATCCTTCTGCCTGTGAGACTAAGAACCTTCAGAAAGAACCTTGTGTTAAACCCAGTGGTAATAGGGGCCACTGTGGCAGGGATTGTGAGTCTTAGCTCAGAGCAGCACAATTCTGCAGAGCCTTAGCAGCTCCTGAAGAAAGCTCTGCCTTCTAAAACACACAGAACCATCTGGTCCAAAATCAACCCTTGCAGCTAAATGCCATGTCTTGTTCCCAGCATGCACTACTCAGAAATCCCTGCCTGTCCCATCTCAGATCCATGTAGAACCCTCCCTGAAGTGAGGCCTTTGGAAATGACTGGAAATAGACTGGATACCTATTCATTCTCACTGCACTTTAATGAGTACTTCTGGATTAGTCAACACTCCCTGAGCTACTATGGCATGCTAGGGTTGGGTGCCGCACACACGGCATTTGGACCTCACTTTTCCCACAAGCATGTGGACTCAGAGTCCTGGAAGCATTGTCTAGCTGGCACTCTGGCTCCACACTGCATCCTTGGTCAATGAACTTTGTTCAGGTAATTAAAAAATTCCTCATTCACTCCAGTCACATACCTTGACACACAGGCCCTGTCCCAAAAAGAGGCGAAGAATTCCATTCTGGATTTTAACAAGCTTGGCAGCAAGTTGGTACCATCACTTGTTTATGTGCAGCTTCTTGTGGATCTCATGAGCAGGGTTTATCTGAGTCAACTCTGGGTCTCCAGCAGGCCACACAGTGTCTGGTCCAGCCTGATACTCTGTACATTTTTGTGAAGGTAACATGGAATGGTTTCATTATGTTTACTACCATTCCACAGGTAACATACAGGGTTAGCACATCTGCTCTCCGCTGCCTGCAACACCACTCATGTGCAGCCTCAGAGGGCTAATCGGAAATGTGTACAGCATGCCTGCACCTGCAATGCATTCTCAATTACTCACCAGGGCCTCCCTAACTGCTAGGTCCCCTGCCACCCACTCCCGCCCCTAGGAAAGCTGGCTGGGTATCACTTACCACAGTCAAGTAGAGAAATGAGGATCACAGACAGACTCTATAGGACACCCACAAACAGCCCAGCACTGATCTCCACACAATACTCACTATGATGCTGAGAGCTCTTTGCTCCCCAGTTTGTGTGGAGTGGATGCTGTCTGAATCTCACTAGGGCACACACTGTTTGCTTTGCAGCATGCCCACTAAGGTGTGTTGCTGGGAGCTCTACAGTCAGATAATCATAATAAAGGGCCCTGTAGAAGGCGGACTAGATCAAACTAAACCAAAGCAGTCAGTAATCTGAGGTTTTCATTAGGTTCAGTATGCAAATAAATCCCCTTGACAGGTTATGCACTCGTCCAGACGTTTCCTTTCATCCTCTTTGGGACTACCTTTTTCTTAAAATTTCTTACCAATAAGTGAGGACTCTACTCTGGAAGTCATGATTTCAGTAAAATGAGTCATAAAATGAGTACCTATCACTCATTTTAGAGACTGAATCAGAGAAGGATAGAGGGCCTGCCAGCCCTCATAGACAACTAGTGCTGGAGGCACGGTCCAGGCTCAAGGATGCTGGCATGGCTGGCAATCCCTGGATCTCACAGGGGATCATCACATGCATTTAAACATTTATAGAAGTCAAGGACTTTAAACTTCAATCTTCCAGAAAGCATGCTTCCTTTCCAGGGTCCAGCAGTTTGTTGGCTGCATCCAGGGGCGAAATACCGGATATCCATGGAGTGTTCAGTCTTTGGCACTCTGCAGCCTGCCTGGCCATTTCATTGTCTACCCTTCTCTGAGTCGCAAAGACATCCAAGACAGACAGCAGGGAAGTTGGGGCTTCAAGGGACTGGAGGCTTTGAGATGTTAGCCAATTTGTCTGCATCATTTAGATAGCAAAGCAACAGACATGAGCCCTGAATTCAAGACTTTAGATTTCTGCTCCACACACCCTTTAGCTACAGCTCCCTAGTGTAAGATCCAAAGTCTGAAGTCTTTCTACTGTACTTGGCCAGACTGCTTAATAGGCTGAGGATCTTTGCAACCAGGCACAGGGCAGAGCTCACTAACCTTGCGCCCCCCAGGGACAAGAAGCAGGATGAGTGATACATTCCCTTCGGTAGGACTACGTGTCTAATTCCTTCTCCGGGCCTTCTTAAGCCCTTGGCCTCAATTATGTTCCACGACCAGCAAGTGACACAAATTAATTATCTGCTGGGGAAAAGGAGGGCTCTCTTTTATCTGTTTAAAAGTAGTCACCTTCTTGTTTCACAGATTGGCCTCATAAACTCCAAGGAAGGACAAAGAAGATGGTTGCCAGTGGGAGGGATGGTAGGAGGCTGAGAGAAGATACGCAGATAGAGGGCAAATGAGAGAGGATGAAGGGTGAGGGAGATGAGCAGGCACAGTGCAGAAGAGCCTTGCAATACTAAGAGCACGTGAGCAGAGGGTTAGACACTGGGCGATGCTACGGTCTATGAAGGGTTATGGGCCTCAAGTAAGGCTGAAATACAAACGCAGAATGCTAAACGGTTTCAAAGATGTAAACTCTATGACAGAGGGAACTGGCTTTCTTCAGTTTACCAATGTGCCTGTGTGTGTCATGGTGGTTGGCACACAGTAGACTCTCAAAAAAGCTCAATCTGTTGAATGGATGGATCAGTCTGTAGACATTGGCCAACCAAATAAGTCAGGAAAAGCCATCTGAGGAGGAGATGGCATTGTAAACAAAGACAGTTGGAATGAGCATCAGTTCTCCACAATTAGTGTGAGTGTGCAGAGAGGGGGGGGGCGGATATGAGGTGCAACAGGCAAGCAAGATCTGACTGATTTGTCCTGGGTGTCCTTGGTAATGAGGAAAGAATAGTAGATCCCACTTATGTCTAAAATCCAATTCCATCATCAATCACTCTGTGAAAGGTGTAAATAGGCTCCAAAAGGTTTATAGGTTCCCACAGCAGGAATCTGGTCCTGATGCTTACCTGTGATATCTCCACGATGGGAATGCAGCCCTCCAGTACTGCCCAGGGGTTGTCCTGTGGCTGGCTTCATAACACAGACAAATCTAGACAGGGAGTCTGTTAGAAAGAACGCCCATATGGATCTTACAGGTGATCATTTATCCTTTCTTTCCTCCTGTGTATGTGATATGCATGTGTGTTCACATACGTGTAGGTGCACATGTATGTGCAGGTGTGCATGCCTGTGGAGGTCCATGGTTGACATCAGTTGTCCTCTTCAGTCACTCTCAGCCTTATCCATTAAGGCGTGGTCTCTTAATTCAACCCAGAACTCACCAATACAACCAGTCTACCTAGCCCACTTGCTCCAGGGATCCCCTGTCTCATCTCCCACTTACTGGGATTACAGGTAGCCATCATCCCCACCTCACACTATGAGCCAAAGCCAAAAAGATCAGCTTTCATCCTGTGCTCTTTCCATCTGCTCATTTCCAAAAAAAAAACCACCCTAAACAAGTCCTCAGATAGGCATTGACTGTAGACCTGGGCACTTGCCAAAGCAGCTTCTACTAGGAGATATGTTGAGGAGACGGGACAAAGCATTAAAGGCCCCATGGCTGGTCTCAGGATGAGACAGGAAGCCAAGCAGGGCTCAGGGGGAGTGCAGCGATGAACTAGTCTTCAAAGTCTTTGGAAGTGCTTCCTGCTGCAGCACTGGGAGGCGGTGAGTCAGGGACTGAGAGGCCAGATAAAGTAGAGCACCAACCCTGGCTCTGCTGCATGGTAGGTAAAGGGACTTATATCTTAATAAAAGCAAATATGTGCACATGAGTGTGTGTGTGTATAGTGTGTGTATGCATGTAGTGTGTGTGTGTAGTGTGTGTGTAGTGTATGTGTAATGTGTGTGCGTAGTGTGTGTGTAGTGTGTAAAGTGTATGTATAGAGTGTATAGAGTGTGTGTAATGTGTGTGTGGTATGTGTGTAGTGTGTGTGCAGTGTGTGTGTGTAGTGTAGTGTGTATAGTGTGTGTGGTGTGTGTGTGGTGTGTGTGTGTAGAGTGTATAGTGTGTGCGTAGTGTGTGTGTGGTGTGTGTAGTGTGTGTGTGTAGTGTGTGTGTAGTGTGTGTGTGTAGTGTGTGTAGTGTGTATGTGTAGTGTGTGTGTGTGTAGTGTGTGTGTAGTGTAGTG